>VXBT01013480.1:771355-975932 GCA_013400235.1 Oriolus oriolus
GCCCCCCCCCCCCCCCCCCACACGCATCTACGCAGGTCTTTTCTTGCAGTGCTAAACATGAAATATACTTTAGGAAAAAAACCGAACAAACCATTTTAAATGTGGAATAAAATTATGGATGATGCAATGAAAACACATTAAATTCACTGTAACATCCTTACAGCTTTGTGGATATGACACTGGCCGTTCTGTCTGTGCCTTTCTCTCTCTGATGCCACATGTCATCAGGATCAATTTATGATTTCAGATGGACCACACACACACACACACACACACACACACACACATGCATTTTGGGCAACCTGAGTTTCCAGCTACTGTGCCATGTAGACTGTGGCTTACTCCCAAATCTCTGACCCATGATGCTGCAATTTCAGTGAATGCTGCCAGAATTATTGGATGGACAGTGTGAAGTGCATGTTCTTAGCACACAAGTGTCTGCTAAAATAAGAGCAGTTAAATGGAATTTATTCCATCCTTTCAAGTGTAACAGAAGCCAATAAAACCTGAAAAATTTAGTTAGTTAATGCAGTACCAGAAATAACAATTTTACTGGATCGGAGAGAAAAAAGAAAACCACAAAAAAAAAAAAAAAACACAGAAAAAAAAGAAAAAGAAGAGAATTTATTGAGCTACAGAATAGAAAATCTGAACAGTCAGCATCATCATATTTTGAGTATGTTAATGCATAAATAATAATCAAGGGATTAACTGACTGTTTGTGGAAGAATAAAATGAATGACACCAAATTAAAGTGCCAGCAACTCCACGTAAATGACCCTACCTCACCACAGCATGATGAAAAAGATTAAAATTATATGCACAGTGGTTTGGTGGTCAGTCTTTGAAGCTGAAAGCTAAAAAACATTTAAGCAGAGATTACCACTGATGTTTTGTGGTTGGAGTATCAGAGAGATTTACTTTCTTTACCAGCCTTATCTAGGATCATCTACTTCCTGAAGTGGAAAGCAATGAAATGCTGGGTAAACACATAGAGGGTTTTGGGGTTTTTTTCAGTTAAACATTTACCTTGCCCTTTTTGTGAGGGTTTCAATAGATTCAGTATGATATTGAAAAGCATGAGTCTGGGTCTTGTGTGCATATATAGGGAAATTCGAATCCTGAGTCATACCTTACTTGAAAATGCTCTTTGGAAGCTTCATATATATTCATTTAATCTTCTCTTCCTGTCTGCTTTAGTCCTCTCTCTCCTGAGTCTCTGCATCTGATTACAAATCCATTTTCTCCCCAAAACACCAAATCCTATTTAGAACATATTCAGGACACAGCTCCTGAGTTTGAAGCAATCTGTCATTTTTATGAGGAGTTTTGACTGATTTTTATGGGAAGCCTAAGGGACAAATGGCATGCAGCATGCCAGAGTGGAGTGATTAGCCTGCCAAACTTGGAATCTCTAGCAAACACCCATTGCTGTTCTAATTAACTTACTACATTCACCATTTGCATAAATAAATTGCTTAATTGATGCTTCCTGAATGGCATGACTTTGCACAAATTTTGAGACCAAAAATATCCATGAAGGCCTAGCAAATTGTATGGTTTTTATAAACAACTTCTTCCTTTTATGGAATCCTCATTCAAAAAGTATTTACCAGTGTTATTTTATTTTTATATAAGATCTTTTTTTTGGTTGAATTATGAGTTTTCTAAATAAGATGTAAATGCCACACCCTTCAAAATTTGTTTTTGTAATGAACAGGTCAGTAGTTCTTTAAGCACTCAGCCAAGATATGGCATTCATATCTCATTAGTGAGTATCTTTCTAAGACTTCACAGGAATCTCTTAAAGAATTTAATGGACACTATAAAGAGATGCAGCTGATTTTCTGCATTTTTCATGAGACACAGAAAGACGAGGGAATTGTCAAGCCTACAAAAACAACATTAGAAGTTAAATTTTAGTGGAACAACCATAAATAGAGTACAACATAACTGGGAAAGGAAAATCTCATTTGTGAAAATCACATTACATCCACCCTGCTAAGACTAATACTATAAAAGAAACTGCGGCATGAAAAAAGGATAAAAATAGCGAGGGTAAAGTTTTGAAAATATCCTGGGCACACCCTGTCTTTCTCAATATTTCTTTTGCTCTGGGAATAGCTTATAGTACAGAAGTAACACATCCTGAAGCAATTGCTCACTTACAATTAAGAACAAAGCAGCTGGGGAAAGAATCCTTTAGTCACAGGAGAAATCAAGATGAGTAAATGCAATAAAATAAAATATCCTCATGCCTGAAAATAGGTTTCATAAAAGCTAGAGAAATGAGGAGATTAAGCTCAACTTCCACGCTTAACCATCTGCAAGCAATTTCGTACATGTGGGTGACTTCACCATTCAGTACCTAACCTGGCAAGATCAGACCAGAATGACTTCTCTTCCAAAACCCAGATAAACAGATCATAATATTTCAGAGTGTTTCATCAATGCAAAGGGATGACTTAAATTACAATGACTTTAGCTGAAGTAAATGGTATGAGATACCTCTAAACTCAGTGTATGAAGAAATGTAACTCACACTATTTATTCTCCCAGGATAACACTGGTGGGTGAAGTTTGGGGTTGAAGTGTTTTGTGTAAGCCGTTTCCCACTGAACAGAAGTGTCTGTGTCACTCATATGCTTGGTGGAAAAACTGTGCCATGATATTCACAGCTCTTGAGCAAAGATTTAAATTATGGACATTTTTGGATTGTGATGAAGCAATCTCAGCAGCCCAGAAAAGCTTTGTCATCTATCTTCCATATCTGCAACTTCCCTCCCCACCCTTTGTTGCCCTCTAGAAGCCTTTGAAGTAAGATTGGAATCAAATCTTGATAGTTGCTGCTATCTCAAGGCATTCTTCAAATATAGCAAAGACAATATAAATCTGCTGGGCAGTACTCAGTTTGGGATCAGTATGTGGTTTGATACCAGCCCTATGCAAATCCAAAAGGAATAATAAGTTTGGGAACTTAGTGTCTATTGCCAGGATCAGGGTTGCAGAAATGAGATTACTGATTGAACATTGCATTGGCATGCCACAAACTGCTGGTCTTCCTTACAGAGGAAGGCTTTTTTTTTTATTACATATTAAAACCATACAGAGAAAAAACCCCAGACAACAGGGGACAAAACTCAGCAGAAATATAAACATACCATAAGACACAAGTTGAGGTCAGGGGCTTTTCTCACAGCACCAAAAAATGTATTTCCTCAAAACTCTTATTGGAAAGACTTTTCACCTCAAGGTATACAACTTTACATGAGAGAAAATATTTAATTTTTAAAAATTAACCATTAATGTATTACAAGACTTTATGCCTTCAGTGAAAAGCAAAACAGGAATCTTGAGAGGGAATTTTCTGGGTTTTTAATACCAAATGCTGATTTTATCTGCCTATAAAATTTGTTGAACACAAATTATAGTGAAAAATTCTCCTAAGAAACAAAAGCTAGAACTAATTAACACGATTGTCTACTTCATGGAGATAGAAATTCCCACAGGATACAATAGCAGTTACAAATTTATTTCATTCTGAAGTGAAACAAAAAAAAAAATCTCAACATTTTCTGCACCTTTTTCTACTGTGTGTCAGAGCTGGAGTGTACCTCTTCAGAATTCTGAAATGCCAGTGGCATTCTCCTCATTTTCTCTTACTTTTGTTGGCACCACCAAGTACCAGGAACAGTGAAGGCTCCAGCACAGGCCCTCACCACAGGCAAGTGCCCCCTTGATGCCTTTTCCTGGTCTTAAAATTAAGAGAGCTGAACAGAGTTAAGAGGGAAAAAGGGCTTTACCTCAGTATTTATTTAAGGACCCTCAGGTGCGCTGAAATGCACCCCAAAATGCCCACCAAAAAAATGGCCCCCCACAATGTGATGCGTATACAATTATATGCCTTGCAAAAATTAGCACATCTATCAAAGATTCCCCAGTGAGTGACTCCAGCGAGACCCCTCATCGAGGAACCTTCCCCCTGGATGGGCCTATCTTTGTTTACAGAATGTGTTCTGGAGAGGACCTTGGTGTCTGGGGTTTTTAGAATGTTTAGTCTCTAAACTTAATGGAATATTGGGTCTAAGGGAAGTTATCAAACTTAAAGAATTATAACTATGTAAGATAAAAATACTAAGAATACATAAAAGCTATATAAAAGAGTGTTCAAAAGAAAAAGAAAAAATTCCTCATGGTACCACCCTGCCTGCAGGGTGACAGAGTGTGGATGGCACTGCGTGCTGCCATCACGTGCCCAGGGGGACTGCAGGCCCAGAGCCATCCATGCTGCGGCCCCCTCCAGCTCAGGCACTGTTTCAGGAAAGATCCCGAGCAGACACACACCTGCCTCCATCTGTCCCCAAACCCCGTCCAACAACCCTGCCTGAATGACGGCCCCTGTGGGAGGTGATTGCACCCAGGGACTGGACTCAGTGTCTGGAACATGCCCAGTGGATAGCAATGGAGAGACTCTGGCTCCTTTGATGATCGCTGCACCAAGCGCTAAGTGAATATTTTAGCAAAGTTTGTGAAATTCTCTTAGGGATGCTGCGGTGAAGTCACCGGAGCCTGTGGAGTTCCGCTGGGCCAGCGCGCACAGCTGGGCCAGCAGGAAGGTCCCTGACTGCTCTGATCTCACACCTCCCTCTCACCCACCTGTAGACACTTGATGACTCTCCAGTCTCTCTTTTGGTTCTTATAATGGATTTAATAAAGGAAGTGCTGACACAATCTTCACTACGGCAGCATAAGTCCTCCCCTCTAATAAGGGGGAAAAGTACGAATATAAAAATGGCTTTCTTTGTTCAAAACAGAACAAACCAGATGGTTTCCCAGACTATAGTGCCTAAAAACTCTTCCACTGATTCCAGTGTGTACAGTATAATAAAAGTGTTCAGGGGCCTCTAACTTCGTACAAGGTATTTTATTGTCTTTGTTCACTGGTCTGGATATTTGCCATGACAGTAATTGAAACATGAAAAACATATATTTCTTTAAAGCATATTATAGTGCAGTTTTTAAGGAATTGCTAGTAGAGTGTAATGGAAAGGATTTTCATTATTTAATGCTTTGGGACAATTAGTACAGTTGAATAAATAAAACTATTTTATATATAAAATGTGTATGGTATTCAGCACTATCATTTCTCAGAGCAACATTAAACATAACCAACATTTTCTAAACTAGAAAAAGTTTGTATCTAAGGAATGAATTTCTATGCATTTGAACATTTTTACTAACACTTGTACACTACATGCTGTGTAGCAGCACCAGAAAAAAAATATACTTTCTACTAATTATATTCCTGAAGGTTGTATATCACATCAGGATTAAGCTGATAAAGAATTATCAGTATCAAAAAAAAACTGTAAAGGAAACCCTGTTCAAGAGAAAGTTCAAAGGCATTCTTGTAAACTTTTACCCAGAGGAACCACACCACTGAAGCTGTTTAACTAGGGAGTGCTGTGAGTAATCACCATACTGGCCCCAGATACACATTTTCTTCCCCAAAACAGTAATAAGGAAGAAAAGATAAACACCTCAGTGGAGCAGGGGGAAGCTTTTAGCAATCCCAGGTGTGCAGAGTTTGTAAGTAAGAACACACAAAAAAAAGGGAAAATGTGAGTAACTATCACTTTACTCTTTTAAAATTAAATTAGGCAATGTATCAGTGGAGTTTAGGGAATAGGAACAATTTTGAGGAATGTGCAAAACCACAAGATTTCTTCAATCTGTAATTTCTATGGAACAGTAAAATATGTGTTAGAAAATCTATCATTCTTCATTAAATGTTCCTCATTTACCCTGTCACCACCTCATCCCCATCAGCACCGTTTCCCAACATTCAGGTGCTTAGGCAGAGGCAGGGACAAGACTGTGGCACGTACTAATGTGTGTCAGGAAGTACCATCTTGACAATGTCATGTTTTTATTTCTCTAGAGAAAACAGATTGAAATTCAGCCTTAAAGCTTACATGACAAGACAGACCACCATGGACCTCTGTTTGAAGACCCAAACAGCAAAATTAACAGGTATTTCATACAGGACAGGCTATTTCAGGCAGGCAGCAGCTTTACAGTATTTATGTTAGAGTCTGAGTTAAGCAAACTTTTGGTAAACCAGCTTCCCCCGCCACGGCAGCCTTTCTCACTGTAATTATCTGAATGTCTTCCACCATTGCATTTACATCCCCTACGGAGATTGGTCCTTCTGGATGCGTCACCATGGCTTGCATGGGGTCTCTAAGCTGAAAGAATGAACCAAAATTGATTTATAAAGCAACTGCCTCAGAAGAACCACTGAAGCATGCTGACAGCTTCTCACCTCCTCCCAGTGCTCAAAGTGCTCTACGAGCTGGAGAGACAAAGGATTTTACAGGCTGCTATGGAAGGCTTATAACAGGTGAGGTTTGGATAGCAACCACTATCAAACCACTCCTTCTAATTTACTATAATCTGTTGGTTGTTGGGTTTCTGCTGCTGGTGGAAGGGGGAAGAGAGTAACAGAGTTTTTAGGTCTGTTTTAGCAGACAGTTAAAGCTTAGAGACACGTAATATAGACCTTGCAGTTACCCTGTTAATGATTCAAAGAAGAAAAAGCTGTAGCTAACATGTTTGAGGAACCTTTGTATTAATTTTGAAAACCTGTGGGACTAGCTTCAGAGAGGTCTGCATTACTCCTTTTGAGAGAGTATATTGTGCCTAGGCCTTTGGGGTGTTTTACTACAGTGATACAGATAAATACTAGGGAAAGAGAGAATTTTGTCTATTCTTTCCCTATTAAAGAGAGGAAAATGCAGTTCTCCTTAGGTTCAAAAGTTTAAGGAACAGTCAAAAGCTTGTTGAAGAAATGGATTAATCCCATTGGCTTTCTATCAGGATCTACTTCATCCAGGAAATAATTTGTCTATGTAGATATGTCCTTCAATTTTGTTTGTGTATTGTACAAAATTCACGTTAATCAATTATACATTTAAGTTTACTTTTAATAATGAATAATTTGTCTATCCAATGGAAAAGGAAGAGAGCTGGAAACTTGCTACATCTGAACAGCCTTCTGAGCTTAACCACTTTTGTGTGTATGGGAAATCAAGAAAAAAGTTCTAAAGTTAAAGTGCTGGCCATGATTAGTTCATCTTAATATTCTCTACAAATGCTGTCAGATTCTATGGGAAAGCCCTATAAAATATAATAGAAAAGTTTTATTTCAGCCAGGATTCCAACCCCCCAAGGGATTCAAGTAAAGAAAAATGCACTGCATTGCTATAGCTTATTGCAGTCAGCTTGACAAATATGAAAAAGGCACAGTTTTCTTTGAAATTCTAAAAATTAAGACTAAATTCTATATAAGCCTAATATTTTCCATAAAACCTTTTGGTTTCATTCATCACTTTCTACAAGGTTTTTTTGCTGCAGAGATATTTTTACCTGAGGCATCTTAGGTATTAATATGTTCTGCACTATCCAATGTTTTCCCTTTACTCAAACACTCCAAATTACTAGTTTTCCACTGTGAGTTAGGCCATATCTGTTTCAACCAAGATGAAAATGAAATGTTATACATATTTAGGTTCAATCAAATGATTAATTCCAGCTGAATCTTTCAGAAATGATTTCCCAGGTTGAACACCTTAGATATTGGTAGCCAAAACCACCACCCTCCACACTGATGACCAATCTAAAGCAAATCAATTTTGTTTTGTTTACAGTCATTGATAGAAAAATACCAAGGGTCTGGCCTTCATAGTTAGATGAGGAGCCTTGGGATATCATAGGAAAAGTGGCCAAGCGTAATTAATGGGTAATGTCTGGCTCCATAAAATCTTTCCATGCTTGCAGATGTTCCACACTTTATCTGTCTCTCAGACGTGAACATCATAATCTTGAAATGATGTGCTTAATTTTAGGGTCTGACTAAACTGAGATGCAGACGTGTGGCATCAGTGCTCCCGGGCCGTTCCTGGTGGAGAGGAAGGTGCTGTCTGCCCTGGAGCCAAGGAACCCACTGGCCCCTCACAGGCCTTTGCGTCAGCACTTCATTGCCTTTCTTGTTAGAAATTCTGCCAGATGAGAGGCAGGACATCAAAGTACCTTGTGCCCACCCTGGCTGGCTGTGTGGCAGCTCCTCATTACCAGCAGCAGCTCCAACACTAACACACTCTCTGAGGGTGAATTTTAAATTCTTTGGAGATCTATCTCCAATTATACAATTATCTAATCAGAACATCTGCATTTTTATGTCCATGTATGATAAGTCTTTCAGAACTCTACAGGTGACAAATTTATACTTTTCAGAAAATAAACTCCTAGAAATAAAGCAATTTTTATTGCAGATTAAATTGGATCTTTATCTCACACCATTTAAAAGAAGTTTTTGCTGCTGAATTTCTTCTTAGTTACAAAAGGTCATTCTCTGAATGAAGGGTGAGACATAGTTGTTTAGACAGTGCAAATGACAGTTCTGGCAGAAAAGTTAATATTTGACAATGTGCAGGAGGTATTGATCAGTGCGTTTTCAAATCTTTAATTCTGTAAAATTGGACAATTAATGTCGTGAGACTTAGTCCACAGCATGCAACTTTTGGGTTTGTTTGCAACAAGTTCAGGTTGCATTTGAACTCTTGTGTAAGAGGGATGAGTCCTCTTCATATATACTTGTATATTTTACATAATTAACCAAAAACCTTTCTAATGCCATTTGAGATACTTACTCTAAAAAAAAAAAAAAAACAAAAACTAAGCAAACCTGGTTGACATGAGGCTGTATCTGCAGGAGCTGATTTCCACCTGAAGCACTAGATTAAAACAACCACAGAAGGGAAGCCTGAAGCAATATCTACACAGGCTTTCCTTACAAATGCTTTCGTACTGCCTTGAAGGGCAAGGCTTGAACTTGAACCAGTCTGTCTTGTACTTCACTTTCTTTCTTAGACAGCAGGTATCTGACCCAAGTCAGGACTAGGAGGTAAAGATGAGCAAAACAACTGCTGTGGGAATTCATTCCCATGTGGCATGCACTCACCCTGCTCTTCCTGCAGAAGAGCTGGACCCCAGCCACATCCCAAGACAGGTAAAACCTGGCTGGACAGGACACCAGGGGCCAGAATTCAACTGTATTTCGAAAGAAAAGTAGATGTTTCATAAACCTCACTTGACACATGACTACAGTGGTAGCACCTGCATTCATAAGGTCACTGTCTGGATGTTTAGTAAATGCTGCCAAAACCCATTCCTATAGACATTTTGCATCTGTTTTCTTTTCTTGTTTTCTCTATATATTATTTGGGATTAAAAATTAAGTCCCTTATGCTCATTAACATTATGATCGATACATTTTATATCAGCAGTCCTTTTAGTCTAAAAATTCTGACTTTTTCTAAGCAAGCTCTTCTGTCTCGAACAAGATGGAAAAAAACTGCTCTAATAATTGTTAAAGAGAAAAATAAGTTTAACTTTTTTATTTTTTTTACAACCCCCCTAATTTTAGTACATTGTGTCAGAAAAAAAGCTACTTCAGCAAAATTGCATATCTTTACTTAAAACCAGGTTTTTGGCTATAAGCATTTACCTAGAAGGTCTGAAACCCCATGGAATTATATCAAGAAGGTTACTAGTCATCCTACTGTCAATTTTAACTGACATATTAATCCATCTCTCCCTTGGCTGCACTATGGTACAGCAACTGCGCTGTATTAATCAGGTGGATAGAACAGAACTTTTTCTTTTTTTTTCAAGAAAAGAGTGTGGGAAAATGCACTTGTCCAAATTTAGCTGCAAAGAGACTAATTCAATCTGAAGGGACATCAAATGGTGCTTTCTGGAAGATATTAATTTGTTTAAAATATCCATTCTATAGTTTGTTTCCCAATAAACAGAAAATTAAGAGAAAGTATCGACAATGCTTTTCTGATTAATATTTTCAAGATATGACCTACTTCTTATGGTGGTTTATTAGGAAGATGACAGCTTAGTAACTCTTTGAACTGACTTTACATATTTACAGATTTCCTTCTATTATGTATAATTTGAGTACCGTACACTGAGACATGGAGAAAGGAGAGGAAGGAAGGAAGGAAGGAAGGAAGGAAGGAAGGAAGGAAGGAAGGAAGGAAGGAAGAGCGGGCAAAATGCAAAGAGAAAGCCATGTTTCCATAGAAGGGAATTTCCATCTACAGCCAAACTCTTACTATTCAGTTTAACTCAAATAAATTCAATGTGTACTGCGAAGTCTTTGAAATAAACAAAAGAAACCCTACAATTTTTCATGTTTGCAAATGACTAACATTATGTTTACCAAATATGATTTACTTCTGCTGGTATAAACAGATATTAGAATATTCTATTTCCCCTGAGACCTGTGAGGCCCTTTTTGTAACAAATAATTTGTTTATCTCTGCATTTTCAATTTCCAAATTTTGTATGTTCTTAATAATATCATGGTAAGATTTTAGGAAGCATTTAAATGAAAGTTCTAATAAAGACATTTAAAATCCATATATTCAGTGAAGCACAGTTTCTTTAAAATTCTCAGCCTACCAGAGTAAATCTTACCCTATTCCCTTGTTCATCCAGTCTGTAGCTCCAAAATAAATACCACAGTAATGGATTTTGAGCACCCAAAGGGCTTTGGGCTTTGGCCAATCTGGGGCTAATAACTTACAGAGCCAATAGTAATCTTAGTATGCAGTAAAGAGAAAGGCAGTGAAAAAAATAAAATATAGTATTGAAAATGTTGTTTGCTCTACAGAAGCCTCTCTAGCCTTAAAAGATTTCAGGTGCCCTTCCAAGGCAGACTCCCCAACACTGCAGGGACAGTGGAGAGGAGGGCTGCTCCTCTAAATGATCAGTTGTCTTTCTGTCCTATATCTAGTTGTAGATGATTTCTGTGCTGCTTAGAGCTGACATTAGGACTCCCTTCAACAAACCTGGGTAATGTGAGCCACATTTCTTCATTCCAATCACTTCTTTGGGGGTTTACCAAAGTAATTTAGAGCAGTGCTTCTTATTAATATATCACAGCCTGTCAAAGAACTGGCCTAGAGGGAAGCTGTGCTGCTTTCTAAGAATTTTTCTCCTTAGCTACAGTACAGGAAGGAAGAGTGACACTGAGGGCCAGACGTCAAGAAGGAGACCCTGCATTATTCTTGACTTTCTTGCAAGTGTCAAGATATGTTAAGAGACCTGAGCAGAAATGCTAAATATGCATGCTGAGGTAGTGCCAAACATGCTGGGGAAGAGAAAAGCAAGCATGTGTGGTACCTTGCTGCTCTGGAGTTCAGTGGAGTTTTCCAGACTGATGGGCAGAGCTGGCAGGCTTCGAGCTGCAGAGCCTGATCAGCGTGCAACGTGGGCAACCCCTGGGTGTTCCCTGGGCTCCTCCAGCCCCCGCTGTCCTCAGCCTTTACTGTACACACACAGTAATGTACACTGTCACAGCAGTCCTAGAGAGTAACGACGTGCAATTAAATTTATTCTGCAAACAGAAACTAAGTCACAAGCAAATGACTGAACTCTAGGTTTCAGGTGCTCAGGATTTTGCCAAGTGTCCTGGAGGAATGCTGAGCCTGAGACTGGAATTAAACTCGGCTCTTTCAAGCCATCAATCATTGCTCATGCTAGTAAATTCTGTCTCTCATTCAGCATTCAGAAATAGAAAGACTTCAGAAAATGTGCATTCAAATACCTCTTCACATTTAATCATGATTGTGATTCTTACTCATTTTTGATAAATATTCATGTCAATATACTTTTGTTCACATTAGTTACTAACCTCCCAAAAATATCCGCATTTAGAGAGAGAGAGGTTACTGGTACACGAAGGGGGTTTAAATTTCTGATTAGCATTTACTTGTTATTCTTTTTCTTTCAAAATATTTTTCTCGGCACTGTAAGGGAAAAGATGTTTAGCAAATTCTAACTGCATCTCTATTCTGTTAAATGCATGTTCTGTTTCTGTAATAAACATTCTTAAAACCCTTTGAAGTTTGATTTCAAAACCAAATTGAATTGCTGAATTATTTTTTCTATGAATACTGCAGGAACATAAATGTTTTTTGAAAACAGTTTTCAGTGCCATGTTCATTCTTCTAAATGTATTGTCAGGGCATGTTAGGTATACCTAAAGCATTATAACTGCAATTTTGCTAGGATGCAAAATGTCAAGACACACTAGATGTTCTAAATAGCACTGCAAGTACACCTGCTATAATTTTTCTTCAGCAAGGGTTAAAAAAAAATAAGCAAATTATATTTCAGCAAGGAACATGAGGGTCAAAAGGTTAAGGACTATTGTGAAATGAACTCTTCCCTATGAGTGAAATGCATTTTACTGCTAGAAATAATTTCACCAGTTCAGTGAGGACCTTGGCAACAACAGGGCTCCAAAGGAGCATCTTGCTGGCAAGAACAGACCAAGCCAAAGCAGTAAAACAATTAATCTTTGCTGCAGTCTATTTCCTTCTTTTATTATCTCCTAATTCTGGTGTCTGTTGAGATTTTCCTTACAAGTTTTTCCTTTGTGTCTCTCAGGATATGAAGTTTCTAAGCTCTGTTCAACAGAAAACTTGATTTATAACTGAAATCAGTAAAAACTAAATCACTGCTAAATAAAGGATTTTAATTATTACTTATAAGATTTATCCAAGCGCCTGATTCACAGTTTACAAAAGCTTAATTTGAATATTAGTGCACAAAGAACATTTTAGTGGAGCATGATTTTCAGTATCTTAAAATGACCATTAAAAAACCTAACCTTATTAAAAAAAAGAAAATAATTTTTAAAAAATTAAATGCTAAATTTATATTTTAAAAATTTGTTCCATTATATTATTAAAATGAAAACAGCTACTGTTAATTTTCTTTCTTCCATTTTCAGTGCGAACACAGTCAAATCTAGGCTTACTTTATTATTCCATTAATTATTGAAATATATATATTAGCACAGTAGCCTTTCTTCAAAAGGCAATTCAAGGATGATGTATTTTGTAAATTGACAATGAAAGGGAGTAAGTTTGATGACCAGAAGAAAATGTAGCGCAAACAAAGCACTTAACAGTTATATCAAGCAGTACTTAAGCAAAAAATATTCTTTTCATCAGTAATGCTTTGGGGAGTATAATTGAGATTTTCCCTCTGTGAATGTGTACTGTCCTAGGAGTTGGTAACATTCATTCTCTACAGCTTTTTAGAATGCAAAAGTAGCAATAGTCTCAAGAATTAAAAATGGATGGAACAATATAGTTAAATCAAATAAAACCCATCGAGTCTAGTAAGTTATGTGGTTTGTAATATCTTTAGAAATAGCCCAATATTAAATGTCTCTCATACATCCAAAAAGGTCATGAAAACAGTCATGTAAATTAACAACCAGAACTTTCAAAACTGTGCTTTGTAGGAGCACTTTCCTATTTTTATTAGAGCTATCAGAAAGTTTTATTTTACACTTCTGTGCTTAATGAGAAAAATTTTAAAATTGTGTAGAACCGCCTTTGCCAGTACAGTGTTGAAATCACAGTAGCTCCAAAATATGTATTCCCTTCACACAAAAGCCAATGTTTTTCAAAAGGTGAGCAGACAGAGAGCCGGGAGTTTGTCTGAATGCAGGAAAGTTCCATCTGACTGATTGAATGACTTTCTCGATATCAACAAAATTCTCTAAAACTGCCAGAGGAGCCCAGTTAGAAGTCAGAAATCACTAACCAAGAGAGTTTCTCAGCTTCCTTATTTGTGAACCCCACTATTTTTTTAGGCCAGAGAGGCTCAGGTAAGTTTGTATAAGTGTGAGATAAATATAAAATAATAAGGTGCGAAACAAGAAACCAATGCAGAGACTCTGAGTTTAATAGAACAATCATCCAGCACAGTGATTAGGAAGGGGAAAATCATTGAAACCATCAGTCCAGAGCATAACAGCAGTACAAAAGGCAAACAGGGCAGAGGATTGTTAGGTGACACACAGAATATAAAGCAGCAGAGGTTTTTACAGCATACGTTTACTTTGTCATAATTGGAAGCAGTATTAAACTGCACACATGGCAGATAACTGTGAACAGTCTACAACATTTTGTCAAAGAAAATGGAAAAGAATAACATTACTTTGGGTGAGACACATCTTCTTCCCGGTGCACAGTACCTAATACAATAAGAGCCTGGAATGTTACGCTCTACTCTCTCACAAATCATTACGATGATTAAAGTCAAAGAGCTTACTGAAAAATTATTAAAAATTTAAGAACACAATCACAGAAAATGTTTGAAATTGTTTTTGGGGTTGTTCTTCAAAAATATTTTGTACAAGTATGTGTTCAAAGACTGTAGCACCCACAAACTACATAGCAAAATCCCTATTCTGGGAAAATCAGTGAGCATTTTACCAGTGAGTCAGACCAAGACCTTGATGCAGTGAGCCCAGCACTACACTGGGAGAACCCTCTGAACAACCAACACTAATTAAATTGCATTAGAATGGATGTTATTGCAGCTATTTCTGACCTTCACAGGGGTGGTTTCCAATTCATGTCAATAAGGTCAATTTTTCCTATCCAAAAAGCAAGAAAGAAGCAGCAGTTCAGAAGTAATACTGGAGTATGAGAAGGTGCTTGATTTGATACCAATTTAACCAAGAAAAGGAGATAATTAGGCTTCATGGGTCAAAGAGTATGAAACAGCAATTTTTATCTTCACTGCTGAGGTAGAGTTACCAGAAAATCCAAGCTACTGCAGCATCTTCTTTTCCATTTGCAGGGTGCTCCTCACAGAAGGCCAGACATGCCCAAGATGGACCTGCTGAGTCTGGCTTGAGCAGCTTTCCAGCAGAGCCTCTGCAATGTCACTTTGCCTCACCTACTTTTAACTTTTCCTCTGAGCCTTTTCACACTACCTAGTCACAGTTCATCACTGAACTACCCTGGGTACTTATCCATGGATAGCTGTATAATAGCAATGCTCTATCAGATGTCTTCTGAAGCTTCACGCTAGTGTTAACCTCTCTTTTGCAAACCAAGTCAATTATTTTTTCTCATGACTGAGAAGCAAAATAGGCCTTTGGAAACAATGAAGCGAATAATGATGGATTAATAAACTAAAGATACATATGCTAATTAAAAATACTTGTTTACAATTTCTCATGACCTTACATTAATTGAATGGGTCTCATTCACAGTCTCCTATACTATGATGATTTTTGACATTGCTACTTTAATTAGGTTGAAATAAAATTAAAATATAGTATTGGTTTGGGAAAAGTAGGAAATACTAAAGTGGACATTTCAAAAGGAGCAAAAACACTGCAGGTACTACAGCCCCAAAATTTTGGTCCATCACGTATTTTTTTCTGTAAACTCTATTTGAACAGGCCTTCCCAGAAGGAAATGTACTGTTTTGCCTCCGAAACAGAGCAATGTCTCTCATTTACTGTTAATTTCACAAATAAAATAAAATAAGTACAAATAATGTACTTTATAAAAAAAATGAACGCTCATAAATATTCAGTAGAATATTTAACTTTAAATAGTCTTTGTGTTCAATCCTTAAATAGAAGGCTGAAGTAATACTAATGTAGTAATGGACCAATCCATAATTCACACACTTAAAAGAAAATTCCATGCAGTCAACCTCTGAAACTTATGTGTCAGTGCACACAGTTCCAATTAATAAAATAAAATAATTAATAAAATAAAAAGAGCCCATTTTGAAAGAAGCTTTATCACAGGTAGTGTAAGAGTGTTTAACACCTAAAAATGCTACCTCAATAAACTACCCAAAGAAGAAACTAGATCAGTTAAATTATGCGCTTTTTAAGGAATAATAAAAACATCAGTCACAAAGATAAATTCTAGCAGAAGGAGGCTGTTAGACTATCTACCTCATTTATTTGTGATTTTTTTATTTTGAAAGTTTGCATGTATCTATAAAAATATTATTACATTTAGAAATAATTTTCTTTTTTTTTAAGCAAATATTTTTGTACTTATGGTCTATGAAATCTCCATAAAAGTATAGAGTCAGTAAATAAATTTGTTTGAAGTTTTTCTTTTTGAAAAATTTAGAAGAGAGCTCCAGCTAAGGTTATCAAATATGACAAATTTTGTAATTCTTATTAATAAATAACAGTAGGAATCTAGAGAAGACTCTTTTGGGAAACGAGTTGTGCTAGATATATTTTATTCAGCTCTTATGTCAGAAGGAAAAAAAAATATTTCCAAAACACTTGTTTAACCTTTCATAAAATCCAAAAACAAATCACAGGACCCTTAAGAGAAGAAAAAAAAAATAAATAAAGAAAAGATAATCCTTTGCAGGACAACATTTAGTGAACATGTACCAGTGCTCAGGGTTTTCTTCTGTGTAAATTTAAATAGGTACAGCCCAGAATTTCATTCAAACTTTTTTTTTTTTGAAAATGAGATGTACATTGAAGGGTGAATAATGTTTCTGACCTAGAAAGGGAAAGTCATCTGCAGTTCACTATGAATAAAGAACACTCTGTGAAAAGTATTATTCAAATGCAAAACAGAGCAAACCACCTGAATATAACCTAAGCAAAATTATTCTTAATTATAATTGGTGGGTTTTTGTTGGTGAGGTGTTTTTTGGGTTTATTTGTTGGTTGGTTTTGGTAGCCCACTATCTGGTTCTTGTTCTGTGTGGTTATTGTGAGGGACAGAGAGTGATGTAGCTCCAGCAGAAAGCAAAACATCTCCAAACAGTGGATTTGCTTTTTGTTCATTACAACTCCAGGATTCCTATGACCTTCAAGATCATAGAGTAGTTGAAATAAGAAAATTGTCAGTAGCTATGTAATCCATACCAGAGAAAGCAGAACTGCAGACATTCAGGGGCAATCGGTTGCTGTATATTATCAAAGGCAGGTGTTTCATTTTCTCTGCTGCGCTGCAACTTTTGATTGCTCTATCAGGTATCTACTTTTTTTTCCTGCTTTGTTCCTTTGAGGGGATCTAGCATGAAGAGAGTGATGCAGAATGGGAGGAGAACAGATGCTTTCAGCCTCTGCTGCTCTGAGCAACTTCTGAGCATTCAGTGGAGTAGCTGTCCTAGCAGAATGAATAGAGCTTGATTTAATATTCCATATCTTGTGAGGAAGTCGGAAAAAATTTTGACTCCTTCTCCCTACACATCTTGCAAGTTAGTTGATTCAAACTTCCATATTTTTCTTCTAAAAAGTCCTAAAAATTCCTATCTACAGATTTGAGCATAGCAAGAAATGAGATCCTCCCAGTCAGTGTAGGTGGTTCAGTAAAGTAGCTTAGCAGACTGACCAATTAAATTGCACCCATGATTAAATGACATTTAATTTGACTCCTATGGACAAGAGATCCATCTTTAGACATGTATATCTGGAAAGACCTCCCGTCTACCCCCCACTAAAAAAACGAAACCCACAAACATCTCCACACTGCTACATCACTATCTAGATCTATGCTGTGCAAATTATTGACTACAAAACCAATGTATTAATTAATTGCTTGAAGAAATTCTGAACTATAGAAATAAAAACATGTAAAGGCATTTTTAAATTCATTATCATGAAAAATATTCATCTGATTGAATTAATAAAAATCTGACTTGCAATATTAGACTATAAACAGGGAAGTAATGCATTTATGGCAAAGATCAGAAGATATATTTCATCTAAGAAATTAGTGAAACTCATACAATTCAGAACAGTAAAATTCTTAGTTCTATGGAGTGTGTCTGACAGTAAGATTTTAAAAAGATCTAAGTATTTGACCTTTTTTTAATAAGTAGACTATTTGAAATGAGCACATCTGGTTTATGTTCCTAAAACTCTAGCCTTTAAAAGTTCTGTTCCCAATTCTCACAAAATACCATTCAGGATTGCTTGACATGGTGACCTTCCCTGTAGGTGGCTGGCTGAATAAACTGATTAAATAGATTCAGGAATTTAGCATATATACAGCAAGTTAACACTTGTATCCTGGAACCATTAGTAAACACACTTACTGCTTCTCTGAGCTTTCTATTAGAGATATGGAATTGAACTGGGAATTTTAAAAATCCACTTTATACAAATAAAGAAAGCATTTCTTAATTTTCATGTCAAAGAAGTTTTCATTATGTTGTCACATTTTCTTAGATATAAGGCAACACAAATCAGAAAAAGTCAAGTAATTATGACATTAAATGTTATTAGGGTTTCACACAGATTGAGGCACTGAAGGGTGGATAGGATAGGTACAGAAATTCAAGTGGTCAGTAAATATTTAACAAACCCTTTTGTTAGTTAAAAATTAAATAGTGTATGGACTGGGGAGATTTCATTTTTTCCCCAATAACATTAATAGCATGTTCATTGTTATTTGTGTAGAGTGTAATTCTTTTTGACTTTGCTTTCCATTTGCCTTGAGGACAAGCCAGTTTAAAACTGTTCAGCACACTGCACCATGCATAACAGGTAATCTGTCTAATTAAGGCCTGTAAGGATGTTCAAAGTAAAATATTGAAGAGCTTCCATAACCTCACTTTCACCCTCCCTGTGTACCACAGCTTCTGAGACTCAGAGATACCCTAGCCATTAACTCAAGTGTTTACACTCTAAACTCAAATTCTTCTTTGCCAGAATGGTTCATTTCACATTTTACAAGTCTGTTTTCTCATTTACAGGCAGAAAGCAATTTATCAAAATTTTATATTACATTTCTCAGCTTGTTTCAATATTGGATGATATAATATATGCCTAGAAATTCAAAATGCAAAGGCATACTGTGACTTTATCCAGGGACCTAATCAGATTTATATCCACCTTTTTTTCATGTGTGCGTTCATTTGATGCATTTCAATGAATTATTAATTATGACCAACAATAAAATATTATTTTGCTCTGATGCACAGCAAAAGGAAAGATACCCAAGAGAAAATCATCTGACAGCTCAAAGTAGACATGGCCAAAGGATGCTCACAAGTTTCTCATCAAGTATTGCATGACATGCATCTGCCCATCAAATGAACCAGACTGACTGAGCCTTTCTGAACATACAGATGTAATCTTTAGGGAGGTAAAGTCAAGATTTATTACATATTGGGAGGCATTGATTTGATTTTTTTTTTTTTTATAAACAGCCAAAGCTATGATAGTGAACATCAAAAGATTTCATTTTATTTTCCAAACCTATTTTTAAAGGTTGACATATGGGATTGAAATATATGGAAGGCTGCATGTTCTGAAGCTGACAGAAGTCAGATTCAAAGCTGCATGTAATAACTTTTTACTTAGGAGATTTAAATCATACTTAAATGTAGCATTATGTAACTGCTATAAATATGTTATTATCTGCTGAGGAATTTTTTTTCATTTTGCTTTTATTACATTTTCCTAACTGATCTTTACTGTGACACAAGTCTTCAGAATATTCTCGGTACATATGCCACACCTTAATGTCATTTAAGCCACATATCTTGGTTTTTAACATAATGAAAAAATACAGTTCTTTATATTTTTCAGCAACATACTCTTAGCATTCTTTCTGCATTACTTACTAATGAATGTCATATAGAAAAAACCTTCACAACTTCATTTACTTTCGAGGTCATTATAAGAAGTGTTTTTGAAACTGCAACAAACAAATGTGAAAAGCAAATGAAGTTTCTTCCCCTTACAGCTATCTAGAGAGTCAAACAACATATAAAATATTCAGAGGAAATATCAAGTTAAAACACTTTGGGTCTGAAAGCAATAAAGTAGGACTAAAATAATTTCTGATTTCCTTTTAAATAGAGTATTCAGATTTGTTTTGGTCCTTGTCATGCTATAAACAAGAAACTTACACAAGATAGCACTGTGCCCTACACATTAAGCTTCACTTTCAAGATGACTACTTTTTCTTTGTAGACTCTTCAATTTCACTTTAAGCCTATCAGAAATATATTCAATGTGCTAAAGAGACCTAATTGAAGAATACAGCATGCATTTCACAAATTCCTGACAAATCACTCTTCATCATATAAGAAATGAAATGTTTCATGCTTATAAAGGATTACTAAGAATGATAAGAAATCTACTTTGAAAAAATCATACCAAAAGCTGTCTTAATGCTTATTTGAAGGAAAAGTGAGTGCTAATGGATTTTGACAGGCTGATCCAGCCTATAATAGCATCAAGCCTACCAAATTCTTTTTTGCACCACACTGTCCCCAAGGGATCATCAACCTATAGATTAAAAGCCCTGACCTTTGACCTTTCTATAGTTAACTATCTGTCAGCTGATTCCTAGCAAGGCTACCAGCAGGTATCGCTTCTGGTTAGATTAATTACAAATACCAGTTTTAGGTAAGACCAATTCATAACATACATGCTCTAAGTTTTGAAGCTCCCCTTTTAATTTCTTTTTCAACTGCTACTGTCTATTAAAAAATAAGGATCTGATCTGATATCTGCTCTTTCTCCTGTTATGTCTTTCCACTTTCTTCATTAATGATTAACTTTCTTAACAAAGCTGAGTTTCACAACACTTTTTCCTGCTAAACCTTGATCAGTTCACAGGGATTCCTTATGAAAAACAATTCCATTTTAATTTTTTATTTTACTTTGCTATTTTAAGGGATCATTGACAAGTTGATACTCTCAAGTGGTAACTGGAGGTGAGTTAAGTGTTCATCTACATTCTCCTTGTTCTTTGAACAACTTGAATTAGAAAATAATCAGGAACAGCTCAGCTATATCTCATGCTTACATGTTTTATAGGCACTTACAGATTTAACATGAAATATTTCTTCTGGAGAACAGGGAGTAAAGTCTTGCCATGTAACCTGAGCACCTCGCAGTTGTCTGCTACCTTCAAAGCTCAAGCCCAGGCGGCATTGCAGAGTGCAGACACCCTTTTGGGTCAGGGATTTGTTATGAGCTTCCTGTGTGGCACGAGAGCAAACCTCTACATGAGTGTCATTTACCCCTTCTCTTCCTCAGAGCCCAAACCCGCAGCGGCTCAGGAGCCCTGTGCTTACAGATGCATTGCGGTGCTCCTCTGCAGCCTCAAGGAGGGAGGGGAGCTGCTGGCTCCTTCACCAGTGAGTGCAAAAGGTTAGCTGGTGAAATTACAGAAAAAGGCAGAGCTATGACTCTACTCTGTCCTTCAAGGAAGTGATTGGAAAGGAATAATTATAGCAGCAAGAAGCGGGATGTTGCCCAGGTGAAGTTTCTCAGGGTCTCTCATATGCCTGTGTTGAGTCAGGCACAGTCTGTTTGATGCTTGGTAAGATTAGATAGATTTTCCATTTCACTGACACTTGAAAAAAAGAAGACTAACTTATACTAGACACAGTCAATATATGCAGATCCTGCCCCATAGTAAAACAGTAAGCTCAAAAAGAAATAAAACCTTTATCCCTATTATATCCTCAGAAGTCATAACCAAGTTTTCCATATCCCAATTTTCAATATGATAAGAGTTTTCTATGTTTCCTCTTCCTTTCCAGGGAGAAAATGCTCAGAAGAAATTACTTTCTATTATGGTAAATTGAGATCTAGTGACTAATGACTAATAGTTATTACAATTCTTGACCTGATCTGTAGTGCTGGAAACCAAATCTCGGTCTCCAGAGTGTAACCAGATATACCAGACAGCCCCAGAGTTTACATAGCCAGTGTAGTAACAACTGAGCAACTTCAAAATTGTAGCCTTAATGAACAACCTCAAATCTAATAAATTCCAGTGCTAAAGCTCGGTGAACATTCAATTGTTTTCATTTGAACTGACAGAATTGAAAATATGACATTTCTGTTCTATTAGTTTATTCAGGGTGAAGAATAGCATTAGAAAATTAGAGGAAACCTTCTCATTGGTTGTTTTTTCAACAGCTTCAAGCTGTTAACAGTTACATTGTCCCCAGGTATGGGGTGGTGCATGTTATGGCTAAATGATTAGTTTAGAGGCTCTTGACATACAGACTTTTTCTGTTCCCCAGTATCAGCTGTGAAAATGTATTTCCAAGCAATTAAACCTCATCTCCTGCTGGCTTGGGAGCCAGGAACCTTCAAATTTCAATTCAAATTCTTCAACACCTACTACTGCTGAAAAAAATACAACTCTGTTAGTTAGAGTCACAAAGAAATCTATTGATATATGTTTCAGTGTCTTTTAAAGAGGAAAATGAAAGCCCTGGGAAGAAAAGTTGCTAACATTGTAAGTAAAGCAGATGACAAAACATATTCACTTTAATTTGTGCAGTTTTGGACCTTGCAGCACACGTACACATCAGCGTTCACAACCTAAAGAAAGGGGTTGCAGTACTAAATGGTAGGAAGGAAGAATTAATCTCTGACTCTCCTCTCCTTACCTCCAGTCTTAAGGACTCTCTGACTATATAACTTTTAAAGGAAGTACCACTATGCAAATTTTGGTTAGTAGCTCAGATGCAAATTGCAGAATTAACCACAATGTTATTGTGTGGCACAGGTCACCTAACAGTGACCTACATGACAGGTTGGTTTGTCTGTGGAGAGGAGAGTGTCAGCCCACAGGGAGGAGGACACAAAGCATCATTTTCGCCAAAGATTGCCAGCGCCTCTATGCAGATGCTGGAGAAATGAGTACTGAAGTTCAAGTTAATTTTTAACTATATTTGAAGCATATTCATGGCCCATTATGAAGGCCAGACTGCAGGAACACAAACAAGAATAAGGGTGTGCCAGCAATATCTCCCTATATCACCCTGTTTGCTACTGGATCTCTTGGATGATGCTTTGCAATGTGTTTTAATCCTTGCGTTTCTTCTGCATTCCCGTTCCTTTTATACTAAAGATACGAAAAAATGGAAGAAAGAGGAAAAACCCCCTTGATTATGTTGGCTATACACAGGACAGAAAAAATAGCAAGAGCTTTCCATCAGATGTTGTCACAGCAAGGACCAAGTGTTTGCTTTGGGCAGATGCAGCTGCTGCCTCCAATATTCTCTTTATTGTTGCTTGTAACATGTAGTTACAGTTTTCAGCTTGCATAAAGCATAATCAATCATGTTGACCAATATTTAGCCCAAGTGTGATATAATTCAAGGCAGTTTGGTGTGGAGAGGTTTAATAATTTATATTGTAAAATACAAGCTACTCGAATGTATGAAATACAATAAAAAAGAGCTAATGTAGTTGAGGTGTGTTTTGTAAGAACTCAGCTCAAGTCAGATAAGTACTGAATTCTGGGGTGGACGTTTTGGTATGAATGAAGGTCCTGTTTTTGTCTCTTTCATTGAGAAGGGAGAAGGCAACTTTGTGATTCCACCCCAGTATTAGCAAAATTTACTGGATATTTCTTGTTTCCCAGCGTTTCTATTTTTGGCTCTGATGGAAGTACCAAAACCCACTAATTATATAATTAGCTAATATTGCAGTGCTTCATTGATGCAATGAGGGAACAATGAAAATAAATGTTAAAGAAGTAGCCTTAGTGGTTGAGGCACAAAAGTACCCACCCAGCTGGGTGGTCACTGCATCTCAGCTGGATCTTTGGGCTTGGGTCAGGGAGAGGGATGCTGGCTGGATGTCTTTTTGTCAGCAATAGTCCTCTTACTTCCTAGAGTCATCAGCAAGACTTAGCAATATGAAGTAAAAACCTTTTCATTAACATTTCTGTTCTCATTAAAATCACCGAAAACTTGGACTTCCTACATGGAAATGATATCAGGCTTTAATTGCAATTAACATATTAGTACCCCCCTATGTGTTCTTAAACTGCAATAATTTCCATACTTTTATCATACTAATAAGCTGGCCAATGACTTCCTGCAACATAACTGAGTTGAGTATTTGTAGTTAAAGTTTTATATAGTTTCTAAAGGGTGTAACTTGATAGCATGTTCATTCCATACTAGTGGAAGAATGATATTTTATTCCTTCAGACTCTATCTTAATACTTTATCTGATTTTCACAGATGTCAAAAGTAAGTAGTAATTAGAATTGGATGAATACAGCAAACATGTTTATATGAATATTCTTTTGATTTTAAATGAATTAATTTAAATTGTGTACACACTGCTTTTGTGATTACTTTCACAAATATTATAGTTAATGAATTTGTGGAAAAGAACATACAGAAGATGAGGTACTTAAATACTCCTATTGTACAAATATTTTTTCATTTAAAGTATAAGTATTTGGCTTTAAAGTTTCATAGATAATGTTATCTAAGCAGGCAATAAGAATATACTTTGACCTTCATGACAAATCTCATTGTGGTAGATGTATGCTGGCTGTTCCAAATCAACCTTTACTGATTTTTGCCCCGAAGCTAGGAGTGGAGTTTCTCCATTATTTTTCTAGATACAAATATTAAAGGAAGATAGACAAAACAGAAATATTTTGTGTGAGGAAAAAAAAAATTAAATAGAGTTCTGAAAGAGGATTACTCTCTTTCAAAATTTTCTGATTTTTTTCTTTTTCTTCCGCAGTGTTTTACAGGCACTAAACTCCCCAGTATTTACTATGGGTCTCCAGGAGAAGAATTCTCCTGTCCAGTGTTTCCTGACTGTCACTGGCACATTTTCCACAAGCTTCTCCCATTTAAACAAATGGGGTAGCTCTCAGGTGAGGTGGATTTCTGCCTCCAGCAAGATATCTGGAGTGCAACTGCCAGGATGACACGAGCAGACGACCTTTCTCATCAGTGCTTAATTCTTTTTTTTTTTTAATAAGACTGATGACATGCAGTAATCAGGAAGCAAAGTGAAAGCAAATGATTTAGATGACTCTACCATTCATCATCATAACACATCAACAGTTCAATTCTTCTGGCAAGCAAGTTGATTATTTCCTTCCTAGGTTCCTTTACCCTATTTGGAAGGGAAGGGATTCTCACTTCTTGGTGGCCCATCTTTCACAACCTTTGCCATTTTTTTTGTTTAATTCCATGTTGTTTTGACAACTCTTTAGACAGCCTCTGCTGCCAGTCTTTATAATGTCTTATGTTTGTTATGAAACCTATGGCCTTATGAGACCAGGCTGAAGTCTCTAACATTCCTTGGGATTTTTCTTTCTTTATTTTTATTCCAGCCTTTTTTATTTTTCTTTTAGTTTTCCTGTCTTCTTTCTTTTTTTCTCTTTACAGACTCTTTATAATGATTTTTTTCTCTGTCAAAGCTAAGTATTTTCTGCAGATGGGTGTTTACATAGATTTTATGTTTAAACAGGGAGTTTTGATGTCATACAGAAAAACTTCAGATAAGTGGTAAATATAGATAATTTAGCTTTGTAGACAAGGTATTTCTCTAGGCTGAATATTACAAAATCATGCTCAGCTTTCACTTTTCTGGCTTGCAGGTGACTCTTGTTTTGCTAATGATGCTGCCAAAATGCATAAAGTCTCAAATATTTTTAACATCTCTTCCAAACTCTGTAGGTGGAATGATTGATGATATACAATCAAGGGGCTAGAATTTTCTAAAATTGACTATCTCATGTATCTCTGAGACAGTCATAGTGACAATTTATCAGCACAAAACAGGAAAGTTTCAACAGGGAAATAATGCATTCAGGTTTCATTAAAGAAAGCCCAATATTGACTAAGAGTTTATAGTTTGACTATAATCTGATGTATTCTTTCATCTGGATGAAAAAGAAACAAGGAAGGAAATGGATGGGGAATAAGAAACAGTCACAGGGTCAATCTTGAGAAATTATTATTTTCATTACATTTAATTACAACTGCAGAAACACATTTAACAATGAAAATTTTTAAATATAGAATGAGATGAGACACATTAACCTAATGTTGAAGAAGACTGACAGTCTGGAAATATGTTCTTACTGAGAGAGAATGAAATTGGGTCACATCTCTAACCAATTAGGTCCATGACTTTCATTCAAGCTGCTCTGTAGGAAAAAATCACAGTTAATTTTTGTGAGTAGTGTTAATGCCTACATCTTGCATATATATCATGGTTTATGCAGTGACCCACGAACTAAACGGTAGCACAGAAGTAGATGTTCAGATTTACACTGTCAGCAGGAATTTGAATAGTTACCGTACCCTGGATTTGCCTATGCACTCACTTATGGTTCACTCAAAACCCAACTCAAGTACAGCCTATTGTAGCTTTTCAACTCGATGAAAATGAAGGATGAACTTGGAATGTAGCTGCTTGAATTCCTGATCTATATTCCCTCCTCACTCCAGTGATGTAGCCTGCATAAACTAAAATGTGAATTTCCATAATAAGTCCTCAGTATGCTTTCCGTTATGAGGGAGGAAGATAAGTAGATTGACAATTATTTCAAAGCTGCATTATAGTGAATTATAACAATGTAAGTTTGTGGTTTGTGACCCATACTGAATTCTTCCTACTCTTTGAAAAGTTGTGTAAAGGAAAAGGTTTTCCTCAGCAGATATTACTCACACTGAGCAGTGCATTTCTCTTTGGCTTGCCAGAGGATACAGCACTGAGAGCATCTTCATGTGAAGTAACTTATTATAACTCAAAAATAGAACAAGCAACCTTAACTCCAGCTATCCTCTGTGCATTTGTGAGCTACTGCTGATTATCAAGTGTGCTATAAATTCACATTTCCCCTAACCAGCTGCACTCTAACTATTGCATACAGACAAGCCTTGAAATGTTACCATGTATGATGTAAGGACCTGGCAAATCTTCATTACTTCTTTAAGGCTTTTTTGTCTTTTTATCGTGTAACGTTTAACAATAATTGCTTAATCATTCCTAACTCCTT
Source organism: Oriolus oriolus (assembly GCA_013400235.1). Taxonomy (NCBI): domain Eukaryota; kingdom Metazoa; phylum Chordata; class Aves; order Passeriformes; family Corvidae; genus Oriolus; species Oriolus oriolus. The sequence goes on from VXBT01013480.1 coordinate 798,046, forward strand.
GATATTTATTGCAGGAATATCAATTCTCATAGACTCATTTGATGTTAATATGGCTGCAATAGAACTTTAGTAGAATTTCCACTGAAATTCAGAATTAATTACCTGGTCCATTGCTTTGAAGCTACTACTCTGTTATATAGAGCCTGTTCTTATAGCTTTTATCTGAACAAAACTTAATGAACTTCCACAGAGTAAATAAGTCACATTCATATTGGCACCAGTTTGGCTGAAAGTGGCAGAAAGTGACCCAACAAGTGATGAAAATGTGACTTCTAAGGCAATTATAAATTATTCCAGTTTCTGAGGTCAGCTCTCCAAAGAATGTGCTAGCTTTCAAATGCTGTAGTCATTTGTAACTATGCTCAAGAGGAAGGAGAGAAGTATAGACAAAGTGAAGTAATTTATATAGTAGAGGAGAGATTATTATTTGAGGTGGTGTCCTTTTTTCACATAAAAAATTCTTGATTGCACTTTAAATTCAACTACAGCCAAAAGATGAAAAGTTATTAAACAAAAGGTTACCAGTCAGTCCTTCAACTCTCCATGGAACAAACAAAAAATATCTAAAGACCACAGCAAGTGATCTACTTATTCAGACACTGTCTGCTGACCTTCTTAACAGACTAGAAACTCACAGATATTGATTACTGCTTTAAGAAAAGTGCCTTAAAAATCATTTTGTATTTTAAAACATTTGTTGTCTTGAGCTGCATTTAAAATACTATGAATGGATGGTGGTTAATTTTGGAATATAATTTTTATTGTATTATTCTGACAGAACTTTTTAGCTTCTTAATAAAGTTATTTAATCTGCATTTATAGTGCCAGAGTCTGTCCATTATTTAATAAAATAAGCAGGGGTTATAATTTATTTGCTTAATCATATTACCAGGAACAGAACCATATCATAGATCTTTGTAAGGTGTGAACTGATACATTACTTGGGGGTCCCTGTATAATGGAGTGTGAATTCTTTTTCCTCCAGTGAACCTTTTGCACGCAGTAACTCATCCTCTGAATCTGTACACTGGATGAAGAAAACTTCTATTTTCATAAATGAGGACCTATAATATAGTCCCTATTTTACTGGACACTGATAAATGTATTTTAGATACAGCTAACAGGGCTGGATTAAAGGAAAATGGAGAGAGTTAGCTGAAGTACATTCTGGAACACTTGACGAGTATTCTTATGTCCTACAAAGCATGTAGGTTATTTTTGCAATTTCTAACAAGACAGTTTGAGTTTTCTGATGTAAATAAGTTTTAAGAGTAAGAGAAAGATCTCATCTTGGAGCTATTTCAGAGAAGAAAATTTTCAGCTTTGAAAAAAATCAATAGGGTTCTCAATAAATGAGACTAAAAAAATCAGCTGGAAATTGAAGAAGAATAGAACAAAATTTAGCAAAACCCAGGCAAAGCACCAAGATTCTATATATTTGGGGTATAAGTATGTCTAAAGCATGATTTTTTCCCAAAACTAAATTACTTATCTAGTCAGAACCTACTTTTCATTTTAAAAAAGTCTGAATTTTAATTCCCTTAGAAGACTTAAAATTTGCACTTATGTATCCGTAGAGTGAAAATTTAGACACTGAAGAGCAGGAGGAAGATTTCTGTTTTGCCACAAATCACCATGGGCTTTCACACAGCTAAGACTATATCTCTCTTGAAACTAATCTTTATGGATACTGAAAAAGTTGTCTCATAAAGAGCAAAAAATATTCTGTGTTTGCTCATTTTGGTATGATACAGTTGTAATTTTATCAATAATTTATCAAAACCTTAAAGGAAAGCACCTGTTTGTTACCAAGATGATTGCTGAGATGGTTTGTAAACAAAGAGTGTGAGTCAATTGATTCTCTGTAGGATAATCTAGATATCCAGATCAAGATCTCCTTGAAAAGCCTGCATTAATCAAAGATCTACCATAACAGTAGTTAATAAACTTTCACAGAGTAAATAAGTCATGTTCATGTTGGCCCCAGTTGGGCTGAAAGTGGTGGAAAGTGATCCAGTGAGTGGAACCCATCATGGCACATCACTGCACTTCTCCCACAGTTTGATGAGTATGGGTTACAATTGTGAAAGAATTTTAGAACTGCTGAATTGGTGAGTACCTCAGAGTTTGTGAAGCCTGTTAGGGCTATTTATGTACCTCCCCGACAAGAGATGGTGAAGGATTGTTAAACTCTGATGAACATTACTCAGGCAGGTGCTTTCAAAGGAGAGGATATTGAAAAGTGAAATATTCCTAAATAGAAGAGCAAAACAAACAAACAAAAATTATTTGTGAATGTCAGAACTTGGGAATTCTAAGATCCTAAGAAATATGGTCAAAGTGGAACAAAAAAGTTTCAGAGCAACTGGCAGAGGCCATGGAAGACATCGAGTGGGGCGGTGCTTCTACTTGGACAGAGAGATCTTCCCAGATCATGTGAGTGGCTGGAGAAAGTTTGGATCTGGTGCCAAGAGGGAGTGAAGGTCACAAGAAAACAAGCAGGTAATTTGTAGAACACTTTTGTCAAGAATACCTAAAAATCCTAAGAAAATGCAGACAGATATTTAGGCAGGATATTTAAACTGCAAAAAAATCACTTATGAAGTGTCTGGGGGCAACATCTTATGGGTTGTAGCAAGCTGGTCTGGGAAAATTTCCAGTGAAGGGGGAAGAATGCAGATCTGAGGAAGCGACTATCACTGCTTCACTGAGTAATAAAAAAGTAGATGTAGCTCACTGGGTGACTCAGTTTCCCTGTCATAAGACAGGTTCTAATAATTTCAGCCATCTTAATGAAATACTTTGAAATATATGAACAAAGATACCTATGAAAGAGTTAGCTATCATTAAGAATGATGACCTCAGCTAAAAATAATTTTTGGTTTAATAATTTATTCCAAACTTATTGAAATAAATGTTTTTTATTTCATCAATAGACAAAACATGTCATACTGTGTTCATAAATCAAGTACTGTGTTTAGGTTTTCTAAAAGCTCTAGTTAAGTGAGGACAGAGTTTGTGTGCTCTGCAGATGTATGTGATCATAATATTTACTAGTGATATAAGCTTGGCTTTGATTCTCTGCATTAACTTTATCAATGCAAGATAACAAATGACTGAAGGTAACTGAAAGCTCAGCTAGGAAGGCAATGCTGAGTGTGTGCCTTCTGAGTGACCTCATAAACAATCAGCATTTCTCCCTGGTCAAAGCATTCTATGAGGCTGCTAATCATCACAAAAGAATTACTATATTTTCATTCCCAACTCAGACAATCCATAAATTAAGGCAGAACTGATTCTCACACCATCAATGGATGTAAAAGCCGTTTAAAGAATGTATGTTCATTACCTGACCGCCTCATCGTCTTGTGTGGCAATTTAGTCCACCCACCTGCACCAGTGGGAATGTGCTCGTTAGTTAATATAGATTAGATCTCCTATTTTCTGAGGAAAGATATTAAACTCTTTCCTCTTCCTTTTTAGTAGTCCCAGAGGCATCTGTGCAGGAGATACTCATCAGCACAGGCACGGCTGGGGCAATGCTGACAGCTGGGAGCAGCGAGGATCTTTGGAAGAAGCACAGAGCCCAGAGCTCCTGAGGCCAGAGGGGCCAGAATGTGGCAGCTGGAGAGTGAATTTACTGTGGTCTGGGTGACCACAGTCTCTTCTCCGTGCCATCAGAAGAGTGACATGGGGTAAAGTCCATCAAGAAAGCCCCTTGGGTTTCCCTCTGCTCCCGAGGCTTTTTTAGCCTGTGCTAAAGGTCTGTGGGTATCAGGCAGTCTCCCCAGTCTGTTGACATGTGTTGTATGGCTTGGTCTTTAAGAAAGTTAAGCAGACAGAGAGTAGCTATCCCTGAGATCTCTCGGATTTTAAACAGACCCATTCCTTTCAATAATCAATTAGGATAAATTTTATCAAGACGTAGCAGGAAGGAGTTAAGCAAACTAGAAGTATTCCCAAGATTTTACTTCTGTTCAACTATAATTAAAATCAAACAATGGTGCAAAAATAGTTTGGGAATATCATACAATGTAGCTCTAAAAAATCCCAGGAGGATGTTATAAATGCTTCCAGCAAACAAAATAAAAAGAAACATTAGTCAGTTGCAAGCCTCATTTCCTCAACGATGGGAAGTAACAGTGCCATAAATCATGAGTTACCTGAAGTCATAGGAACTTTTGTGCCATGGGCCTTTTGATAATCTTTACATTTACCATCATGGGAATATTTGTTGAATAAATATTTACTAGACCAAACACACTGTTAGAGCACAACAGACATTTTTTGTAAACAGCACTGAAAAATGATGTACACATGCTAGGGCCTCTCAGCAACTATCACTTATTATCAGACTTACTGAATAATTCTTTAATAAAGGATGTGTGAGGAAATATACCTCCTAATAAGACAAGAAGGTCATTACAATGACTTAAAATTCAATTCAATGCTTTGAATTGGAAATACACTTCATGTTTGTATAACTTGTTGTGTTCTATTCTGAAGCCAACAAAAAAAGGAAGGCAGAAGCTGAATGTGAGTGTCAGCCAGCCCAGGCTTCACCTTGCACAGCACTGGAGTACTTTGGTGGGAAAACACGGCAAGGACAGGACTGCAGTCATGGATAAATTTTGCAAGCCTTGGGATCAAGTTATTTTGTTCTGACACTAATACACTTAATACTGTTTCAGTCCAAGCACAAATATCCACAATTATTTGTGTCTTCTTAAATCTCACAGAACTTGCCCAGCGTGGGTGAGCTTTTCCAAGTTCTTTTTTGAAGGAAAACCAGCTACAAGAGCAGTGTCAGGTTTATGTGAATAAGGAGTTCTGGACTGGAGTCATGGCAATAATTACGAGCAGTTTTTATAGATTTCTTTTATGCCAAATAATTCACTTTCTATTTCATGCCCACTTGCCAATACAAACAGAAGCAGAGTAATTCCTAGGGTGAAAAACCTGCTATTCTATGGAAAACAGCTTTCATTGCTATGTGAAAAACTGAAAGGTAAAGACTAGAATGAGAAAATATTTGGCTCTCTGCAAGGCTGGTGCTTAAAATGTGATTATCCATTACTTTTGAAGGTAATGGGAATTTCTCTGAGTTTGACTTCAGGGTTAGTGTATTAACTCTGAGTGTGGGGAAGCAGAAGAGTCAGGTGACATGGGCTCAGAGGGTCCCCTCCACAGAGCCCACAACACCACACAGCAGCAGCCTGATCCCAGCACTTGGGGAGAACCTGCTGGCGGCAAAACAGTGGCCTCAACGTGTCTGAGATGCTCAGGGACACTGGTTTGGGGACCAGTCCTGCCACTCAGGGCCTGAGCTCTGCTCACCTTCCCATGGATTATTAGACCAACATCTGAGTCTTTAGCCCGTTTTAAAAACCAAGAGGTATTAATCAGAAGGTGTATGCTATATGGCATAGATAAATAAAATTTTCACAGACACTGATAATAAATAAATAAAATGAATTAGTAGGTTAAAATCAGCTCAGATAGACTGACAGTCAGAATGCCTTTCGGGAGGTGATTGATTTTATTCCTGCATTTTCCACCTGGAGCTGTGTGACTCATAGACCTGAAAAAAGCAGGAGTAAAAAATGAGGTCTTTTTCATTTGGAAGACATTGCAGAGTATGTTTTGGGGCATTCCTCTAGTACTTCTAAATTCCAGTCTTTAAAATGTCATTCTTCAGGATGACTTATAGATGGAGAATTCTGTTATATTTTGGGGTATCTTTTATATTTTTATATATCTATATAACACTATTCATTCAGTGTTTCACTCTAATCTGCCCAAGGGATCTATTAACAAGAATATGTTACCCTGCATTTGGGGTGGGTTGTAACAGAAGGATAATTGTTATAGGTGACAAAGTAAACCGATGCCATGAGAAGAGTCATAATTAGCTAGCAAATATTTCTTATACATTGAAACTGTATAAGCTAAACTGCAGAACTATCTGAACTGTGACTAAGTCAGATATTTGCAAAATTTCAGTGAAATAAAGCAAGAGATTTTTTAACTTTTCGAGGTAACAGTGAGGAGCGTGTGATATTTTTTTATAAATGGATCCTTTTTAAAGGATTCAGATGAAGAGACACTGCAAAACCAAACAGAACTAAAGTAAAGCATTAATGAAATTGAAAAAAACACTCCGTAATGCCAGTGTTCAGGATTTGACAGAAAGTAGATAAAATCTATCAGAGATTAAAACAGACACAGAGCTGAAATACCAGATTGCCTGTGGCAAACTCTGGAAGCAGGCTTGTTCACATGGAATGGGAATATAACATGAAGGTATGACAGGGCATGTTTTATTGGTCCATTAATACATGCCTCAGGTATGTTTTCAGGCAGGAGGCCACAGGCTATTAATTGATATACTTTGCAGTGTTTAAGCCCTGAAACACCAAAAGCTATTCTGTGATCAATCAGAGAAAATCAATCACAAAAATTCCATTTTAAGAAGATGTGACATATTCTAAAATATAAAATAAATAACAAGAAACAGAGACAGATGACCATCTGCTTTCTTTTGCATGAGGAGTTATTAAGGACTCTGATAAAGCTGGAGTTCCTCAGACACAATAAACCATGCAGGAAATAAAACAAAATAAAGATATATAAATCAAACTTTTCTTGACCTACATTTTATTAAGTTCAGGTAATCTGCAAAGACCCAGGCTGAGTTTAAGTAATTTCATTACATTCTTTATTTCTCTTGAAAATGTTACAAATATTATCTGTGTACTGATGTCTAAAATGCAAACTTGCAAAGTTACTATATCCACAAAATTCTGAGGTTTTGTAGTTGTAGTGGGAGCAGTGTCTTGTAATTTATAGAAGCAGTTCATCACAATACAAATGAAAAGTAATTATGAAGGCTGAGTCATGTTATGTGGGAAAATCAGCTGCAGTTTTCAGAAAAATAACAACATCCCATGCCCAGCAATCCCACTTGGCAGAGTCAGGGTTGGCTGAGGAAGTTTTTGCCAGAGTAGCTGCCTGTTGAATCCGCACATCAGTGACGGAACTCCTCGGTAGCAGATCTTTTTCCTGTTTTATTCTTCTGCTGAGAATTTTCATCTTAGAACATTTAATTTTGCATATTTTTACTTCATTATAGTTCAGAGCTTTTGTTTTCCTTTCACACAAATGAGAAATTGCTTTCTTCTTTTTGCCCTAGTGTCTTTTCTTTGTGAAATTCAAATAAAATGATTGTTCTGCTTGCAACATTTGTGGCTTACAGGACCATCTTAAAGTTCAAAAGCTTTACATAAGAACCATCTCTAAAGAGCAAGATCCTTTCAAGGGGTTGAAAAATGATATTCTCAGGGTATAAGAATAAGGAGAAAGACTCAGAGGTTCAGGGTGAAAGAACTGGAAAAGGAAAGGATGATGAAACTACTATGGAGGGCATTGGACAAGAAACTTTACAAAAGATGTAGCAAATATGAGCAATAAGTAGGAAAGATCTGGTTAGAAGGAGCTGCCCAAGGAGAAGTGTGTAAATAGAGCAGATTCTCCAGGGGGAGTAAAATGAGGAAAAAATAATTCTACAGATTAACGGGGTAAAAGGGCCCTTAATAAAATGCAAAACTTGAAAGATGGTCTCTGATCCTGTGTCCAGCCACACTGCTCTTGGTTAGCTCATAGTCTGTGAAAGTAAAAGCTGGAACAACAAAAAGATCTTTGAAAATCCTCTGGAGACCGTAAACCCTTATGAGTATGTCTGTCCATAGCAGTTGTCACTTGCACTGGAGAGAACCATTGTTCAAATGCATGCTTTGTCTGCATTTCCATATAGCTCTGTGTGTTTAGCTCTACATGCTTTCTAAGGTTTTTCTTCTTTCCCTTTAAATCACTATTTCAATCATGTTTTCTCTTCCAAATGTATTGTGGCATGTATTCATCTCAGGTTAATGATTTTCTATAGACTTCTTTTCTATATATTTAATGTTTCATGATTTACCTTTCTATTTTTCCCTCTGTCCTTATGGATGTTTGTATTTTAGTGTCTTTTAGCATAAAGCAGAAAAGCCATTTATATACTGCATGTTTCTTTAGTTAAGACTGGAGTCACCACCTATTTTCACAGTTCCAAACTAAGCATTTCCTTTCAATTCATCATCTTACTTTCATTCAATTATAGCTCTTTGTTTAGTTCTTCAGTCCATTTAAAATTAATGCAAATCTTTCAACCAAGATAGTTTAGATTAATTTTGAATGTAGAAATTTGTAAAACACTGAATTCAATTATTTACATTATGTTTGCAATGTTTCCCTCATTCTCTAATCTGGAAATCTTCTCTATTCCAGCAATCAGGTTTCTCAGGCAAGTACCTTCTGCACTCATAGTTAGCATAAGCTCATTTTCCCTTTTTCCTGCCCTTTCCACCAACCCTCATTTTAATTTCATTGTCTTCCTTTGGCTAAGGTATATAATTTCTGGTGCACATATTGTTTATGTAATTTAGCAATTATATCTGGAACTAAATATTTTAAATTTTCATTTTCTTTCAGTCCCAAAATGACATGGTTTTTTTGTTAATTCATTTGGTTTTTAGTTCTTGAAACCTAACCTAATATAATACATCATTGAGTAGAAGCTCTCTGGCACTGTAAATACTTCTGGTTTATAAAAAGTCAACTACATTACAAATTTATATATTTATTTATTTATTTCCTGTAGAAAACATCATACCATCTTTTCTTTTGTTGTTCAGAGAAATTAAAAGGCAAAATCAAATAGTTCCATTTAGCTTTAAACTATTTTAGTTTGGTTAATTTTTTAAAAGACAAAATGTTTAATCAAATTTTTACTCAATATTTTTCATTCTTTTAAATACTTTAACAGTTTCTAATCTTACTGCCCCAAAACTAATCATTTAGCAGTGCACATCCAATTTATTTCTTAATTTTATATTATAGTATGTAAATTTTCTTATGTTTTATATGGAGATAGTCAAAGCTGAACTACTGCTAAAGTTTGACACACTATTTCAGTTAAAATAATCTGAAAATATTTGAGACAAATATTAATTCAATAAATGAAAGTCTTATCAGTACCTTTGCCAATATATAATATATAGGATGAGATACATGCAAAGATTAGATGACAAAAGACCATGTGAGCCTGCATGAAGGGCTATGAGACAAATCAGACGAGAAATTTACTATTAAAAAAATAAATACCTCTTTTTCTAAGTGATGTATTTCACTGCGTGACACAAATAATTTTCTTGTTTGATGCATTGTACCTTTTTTTCCCTTGCTTGAACTGATAGTTGAGAATACATTCCATTTTAAGCTGTGATATTATTTCCCAGTACAGCCTAGTAATGTTTCTTCTTCAGAATATGCCATTCCCTGTATGATTGCATTGGTAAATAGATTCCTAATCACTTTTAAACAGCAAAAGATCATTTAGGGAACAGATAAAATCAATGTATGTCATACAAAGGAGCTATCCTTGAAATAATTACAAGAAAAATAATTATTAGTAATCTGACGGCTTAGTTGCTGCATGCAGTTTATTGAGAGCCTAAAACAAGAACAATTAAATCAGCAGAGGCCCCCTACTGATTTTTTCCAACCATTTTACTGGGTTCTATATGATGAGTGAAAATTGAATGCATATTACCCCTGGCAAGACAGTGTTTAAAACTTCAAAGGATAAATGTAATATGCTCATGGTTATCACAAAACAATAGATTATATACAGCTCAAACAGGCAAAACCTCAACAACTCTGTATCAGTGAGGTGCATCACAAAGGCATTAAACAAGACAGCTTTATGGCCTTGAGAGAAACTTTTCTTCTAAAGTCATTAATTATACTGAAGGGTTATGCAAGTATCATTTCAACTTGAAATATCTTTGAGCTTTCCAGATTCTTCCATTATCACCTTGATTTTAGGCTAGCTTGTTTATCATTTTAACATGTATGGGAGTATGTTGGTGGAAAAACTGTCAGCACAGATGTACTTTCTAAAAGTAAGAGCTGCAGCAGATTACTGAAGCACATTTTAAGCCCTTGATCTAGCCAAAGTGACATTCAACAGCTGTTGGGTTGCAGATGTTCCACACACATTTCCTGGTCAGCAGATAAAAAGATTGTTCTCCATTCCAAGGAAGAAGCACCAGCTTCCTAATACCTGTTACACTAAAGCTTATTATGTCTCAATATCTCCTCAGAGCAGCTCAAGGACACACATTGCAGCAAACTGTGTGATCCAGATAATTACGGATATCTTGGCAGCAGTTCACCTCCTGGAGGGTGGACTGAGAAATATCTGTGTTGTGAGAGCTCCTAGCAATTAAGGCGTTTAGGATTTAAAGTCTTGCATAGATAACCTGATTCTTTTCACTTTATTCTACCCTGCATGGATACTTCAGATCTTGATTTCTTTGCCATTGGTCTGGTCATTTAGTCAGTGCAGGGCAGAATTTGGTGTCAAATAGAAGCAAATAAGAAAAGCAGCCTTGCACTGCTGGCTGGTGGCACTGTAGGGCAAGGGAGAAGCTTTTCCTCTATCTCTTATTATAAGTGGTAGCTCTATTTTTCTGACTGTAGCCTGACCACCCAGGGAAGCTTTGATGAATAGTGTTTCTGTATACAGTTGTATCTGGAAAATTAAATAGACTCCTTTATAAACCAGCCAAATGTCCAGCCATCTACAGACCATGAGCAAAGCAGGTTTTTAAAGAGAGCTGTTTTTCTTTAGTGACAAACTTCAGATCACTCTGCTAACCTGTAAGCCTTAAGGTGTATAATAAAAAAGACAGCTCATTTTGTACAATATCAGTCAGGAATCCCAAACATATTTTCCCTTTGTTGTGACTGTTACTAAATTAAATAGACTATTTAAAGCAATGGTACTATCTTAAGTTCAAGTACGTGTTTGGAATTGATGCTGGGCGAATAATTAAATATAAATTAAAAATAAGGTGTATGGAAACTATTTTTCAGAACTGGATTGAAGTGAAAAATTAATAAAGAACTATGGATTATCCCCAAAAAACCCAGATGTTGCATGGGACAGAGCTCAGGTGAGGCTCTTGTGTACAGAGCTGCAGAGAAGATGTGGCAGCCAAACAGACTTCTTATCAGTCCCTGATGTTGATGAGAGAATCCTTCAGAGTAGGAGCAATCTGATATAAAAAGGATTAATTCATGAGTAATCCAGGGGATGATACAGGAGTTTTGAATGCAGATACTCTAATTTCTGATAGATGTTGACCAGTAAGTCTCCCTGAGGTGAAATGTCTTAATACATCAGAAACTTACTAAACTCTATTAACGTGTTTATAAAACAGCATTTAAGCTTTCTACTCTCAGCCCATCTTGTGCTTATAACTGTTATGTAGTGCATCTACTTATTCTGATGATCAAAATACAATTACCTGAGAAGCTCAGTGCAGTTGCAGACCTTTTATTAAGCTTAAACTTGGAACACAAAAATTACATTAAACTCCTGAAATCCAATGCCAGATGTCCATACAATCACCTCCTAATCCAACTCTATAATTTAATTACATTCTATCTACTATCTCCATCCAACTTTTATTTTGTCCAAGATGTCACATGTACCCTCAATAACAGCTGCAGTAACTCAAAACAGATATGAAGATATCTGACCATCAGCGAAAAAAGGATGTGGAGATAAGACCTGCTCCCAGTAAGAAGAAGTGAAGGAAATTGATATGATATTTCTACCTCTGGAAATCAGGCTTATTTCATTACTCACAATTTCCCACTAAAAACTTTTGCTACCAAATGTCGTGATGCTTTAATATAACATAAATCATTCACTGTCTAATTAAAACTGATTTATTCTCAATTCTCCAGACCTTGCTATTATTATGTTGCTAATGTTGCAATTACTTAATACACATATATAAACATATGTGCTGAGAAGCACATACCTTTTGGAGGATATAATTTCACAGAATCACAGAGTGGGTCAGGTGGGAAGGGACCACAGTGGGTCATCTGGTCCTACTTCCTGCTCCAGCAGGGTCATCCCAGAGCACATGGCACAGGATTGCATCCAGATGTTCCTGGAATATGTCCAGTGAGGGAGATTCCACAACCTCTCTGGGCAACCTGTTCCAGTGCTCAGTCCAATGCTGTGTTTTGCTTTGCCAACAGAGGAGTGATGTGGTGCAGCACAAATGAGTAGTGGATGCAGGTAATCAGTCAGTGAATTAACACAGCAGCTCAGTTCTCCTGGACTTAAACTATTCTCCCTTTAAAAAAAAAAAACAACAAACAACAAAAAACCAAAAAAACCACCCAAAACCAAAACAAACCAGAAAAACGAACCCTGCCCAAGAGTCAAACGACTTTTTTTCCATGAGTCCAGTCTGCTGGTTTTTTCTCTTCTAGTTGCAATGTGTCACTTCAATTACATTCAATGCCAGTGTTATCTAAACAACAGGCTGCAACATAGAAAAGTATTAATAATTTCAGCAATATAAATTATTTTGAATAAAATATTAAATATTTCTCTAGATTCCTGATTATTTCAAAGAAACTGTGACTATGCAAGTGACACAAACTTTGCTAATAATCCCTTTGGAATGGAGTTCAATGAATATTTGCATACAAACAGTAATTCAGAAAGCACTATATAACCACATTAAACAACTCATCCAATCTGGATGGGCAAAGTTAATTTAAGCTAAGGAACATAAAGCACTTGTAAGTATCTAAAAGAGAGAATTGATCAGCAGACCTGAACACATTTCGCATTTATCAATAGCACATTGCTTTCTGAGGTTGAATGTTTGGGAAATGGAGTAGGCATTTTATTAATTAGATCCAGTTCCTCTTCATGGCCATTGATTATCTTTTACTTAGAAAGAGAAAACACTAGGTTGTTACAAAAGAAATTCAGCAAGCAAATATCTCAATTTTATATATACATAATCAATTACTCTGTGTACTTTTTCCCTTGGACCTTCCACTTAATCTTATTTATACTCTTGTGTTGTGCCTTGCTCTCAGATAGCACACAATCAGATTTCAGCATATATTTACCAACAAACCATTCTTTAATAAAATTTGTCATGTGCCCAAGTCCTCAGAAGATATTACCAGTAATAAATGATCTGCTTCCAGTTAGATTTGTTCCTTACAGTACATAATAAACTGGGTTTATTGTGACTAGAAAAGCAGCTTTACCAGAATTTTCAGTTTCAATGTCTTATTTCATTCACCAGACTCTTACTGACAAAAGAAGAGGGGAAAAAGTAATCAGGAAATCTTGAGGCACTTTCATTGTCACATGTTTCTGTCAGTCAAGGTAATCCTGTAGATAAGCAGGACAATGAGAATAGACACAATTTCTTTGTTCACTACTGAAATCCACATTTTAGACAGACCTCAGCACAGGTGGTACCATGTCAATTTTTGATTCCATCCCCACATGAACAACGTAATTGTGCTAGCTTTTCTGCTTCCATTATTTTTTTGCAGTTTTATCAATCATCCCATGGGCAGTCCACATATGTAAATTGGGCCATGGGTGTGGGAACCAAGTACGGTTTCTCTTGTTAAGAGTTTATTTTTCCTTGTTATTTGCCTATGGAGGCACTATTAAAAATATTTATGTGCCTTCATGTACCCACCCATGCTAGAAATTATGCAATATCTCTGTTTTTAAAAATGGTTGTCTCCATTTCATTAACTGCACTCTCTACCATTAACATTAGTAAAACCAATGTAGATTCAGCCTTTACAGAAACCTCTTTCTATAAAGAGAAACGTCTTTTTCTATAATTTGCTAACGCTAGCCTTTTGTAAGGAGTGGGAATATTTTTGACATCCCAGTTCAAGTGGTGAATTTGATTTCTACTTTGAAAATCACTAGCAGTTTCAAACGTTAAAATTTTAATAGGTAGAGAGAACTAGAGAGACTATAGGGATAGAAGGAAAGCAATTAGAAAATATGTCTCACTTAGTTGCTTTTCTTCTGCTATAAAACTTATAGATTTGCTCATGTTGAAAAACTGATACAAGCTTCCCTGAATGGAGAGATGTCTAAATAAAAATCACTTCTCTCAACATCTATTCAAAAGTTTTGAACAGGGGATTTTCATTTTTTAACAGATGTTTTACTGAAAATATATTACGTCTATTATATTTACAGAAAACCAAATATTTTAAAATCAATATTCATAACACTTTTAATATTTATGGTACTAAGATTTTGTGAGCTGAAAGTCAAACAATTTAAAGTATATTCAGTCTTGAAATATTTAATATATAAGAAGATTTGTAGTGAGGTTTCAGTTCTTTATGCATAGTTCAAGTATAAAATTGATGTAAAATCACTGTGATGATTGACATTTGCTGTAGATTTGTTCCACAGCATTTAGCTATCTTTCATCTTATTTGTGTGTTAAACCTAAACATAAGGCTGAAAAGCATGCAGAGGATATTAAATGGTGACTACCACTCCTGTCAGTGGAGAAATATTAAATCAAAAAAAGGGTAGAAAAAGAAAGTAAATAAAATCATTTTGCAGCCCATTAAAATTAAAAAATTATAATTTTTTCTCCTTGGTGCTTTCTGAATGAGGTATAATTCAAAAATGATAGGTCATGAAATTTCATAAAATGCTTTGATTTTATTCCATGTAGTTGTTGGTTAGAATCCATAAACCCAAATCAAGAAGCACCATCCTCTTGCTTCCACTCTCAGCAAAGACAATTTCTAAGCAATCTCTTAAATCAGATTGAAACATTGCAAAGAATTTTTCTTCTCCCTGTCCTGCAGTTCTTTTGCAGACAAACAAAAAATCTTCTTTCTCTTCAGATATCAATATAGCATTTTTCAGGGTGATTACATTTTATTTAAAAGTAATTAAAATAAAAACCAGCAAACTGCATGTTTAATGAAGTAGGGAATAAATGTTTTAATGATGATTTACATTTCTCATGTACATTTTAGCTAGAATAATCCCAAAGTAGTTTAAACTGTGCTTTTTAACATACTGGGATTTGCACACTAATGCATTGATTATGATTCCATAACTGAAGGCTAGAATTTATCCTCTTCCCTACGTATTAATTATACTGTGTGTCATCCCTAATCTTGCAGAATTTATTCTTAGACTAGAGAATGAGACAATGTATTTGAAATGGATTTTTCTGAATATTTTTGTGAATCTCAGCCTTTTCCATTACAGTCAGTAATAGATTTAAAAAAAAAAAATCAATTAAATTAAGCTATTAAAGTGATTGGTTTGTTTGTTATGCTTGTGTTTAGCACAGGGCAGTTCTTAAAGGCATTTTTAGGAAGCTGACCTTGTGATATCAGAAGATGCTTTTGCACTTTCATGCTGCAATATTAGAATAGAATTGAGTCAACGTTGGGAAGATTTCTTACTGTTTGAGTACAACAATTAAAAGGACATTTACCATTAGGAAGTTTTTCCTACCATCTAACTTAAATGTACATTCTTGCAGTTCAAGTCCATTACTTTCCATCTTATTCTCTAAGAAATGGAACTATTTATTCCATTTTTTCGTTCAACGCCTTTTTTCTGTGCCCGAGGGTTGGTGTGTACATCCTTTAACAAAGTTATTTCAGCTATTCATAAGGACTCATTGTTTCTCTCTTCTTCAGTTCTTTGAACTGGCCACGCAGCACTGCAGCTGAGGTTGTCCTGTTTCTGGGTACAGTACAGCTGGTAGATTACCTTGAGCATCCTACAGGTAAAGTCCCAGATAACATCTCTGCTGAAAACTTCATGGATTGGTTTGGTTTGGTTTGGTTTGGTTTGGTTTGGTTTGGTTTGGTTTGGTTTGATTTGGTTTGGTTTGGTTTGGTTTGGTTCAGCAGAACCATCTCTTAAAATCTCTGCCTGGTTCCATCAGGCTGTGAGGTTTAGAGGCATGAGGCACAGAAAATGGACAATGGGAAGAGCAGCCACCATGTGAAAAATAAAAAGTCAAACTTGATTTAAATAAGGCATGGAGCCTGCACATGTCTTCGGAAAAAAACCAACAACTTATACTGATTTGGCATCTGCTGCTATTTTCAAGTCCCAGGTATGAGATATCATTTTTGATAAAGCATGATATTTTGTCTGATGTTTAACTAGTGATAAATGATAAACATCAGTGGTTTTTTCTGCATATTTTTTCATAATTCATTGTCTTCCGTTCTTGCCCAATTTTACAGTACTGCAACTGTCCCCATTGCTCTTCTGTTTCATTTCTTTCAGACCAATTTTTCAACTTGTCCTCACATATTTTAAACCTCACATACTTTAATTTCCTTCAATGCCAATAGGTAGCTGCAATCTCCTGGGTCCTAAATGAAAATATTGAACAAAATTACACATCCACTTTGCAAATGAACCATTGATAATTGGCCCTTTAGTAAATTTTTTCAGTCTTACAACAGCAAATTAAAACATATGAGAAAATGGGTCATTTAGGTACACTCAGCCTATTTGGTTGAAAAGTTTACATTTGGCAAGACCTGGTTACCAGTTTCCAGGGTCTTTAGCCAAATCTGTGGTGCACAGCTAAATCTGGCAGTTACACAGTGCAATATGGTTATATTTCAGAATACAGGAATAGGTTTCAATGTTAACAGTACAATAGCTTCTCTTGCAAGACAAGGTGACAAGGTTACACACACTCACACTAAAACATATGCACACACACACGGTTATTTGTGTGTGTGTGTGCGTGTATGTGTGCTTCCTTTTCCTTACTGACATTCCTTTTGACTCTCCTTTTCGTTGAATAATTCACTGTATATGACATTCCAATTAGTAAACAATAAATTCAGTCCAAGAGAGAAAAGTAAATTACATTTTCTGTACCATTCACGTCTCTTTGCAAACCAGCAATAAGTCGTCACTTAAGACACTGCTCTGGAAAAGGTGCCATAGGATGATGGATCACATTGTTAATCTGAGTGAGCAAATTGCAGTCACTCTTTTAATATGTGAAACCCAACTTTGTACAAAACCCACACTTCTGAATTAGTGACTGACAGAATGAACACAAATGCATAGAATACCTTACAAAGACATGTTTTTCAAAATTCGACTGAATTATGCAGAAAATTGCAGCTGAGAAGTTGGCTGGGTAAACAGATCACAAATACAAGTCAGTACTTTCAACTATTAAATCAGTTTGCAACTTTCCCAGATCATTCTAGACTTTTTAAAAAACTTTCTAGGTAAAATAAAAGTTGTTTCACCTCTTAAACCAGACTTGGTTCTATCACTGGTTTAATTTGAAAATATATTTTTTTATCAAAATATTACATTTTGGACTATCTCTGTGTACTAAAATAAGGTATTCATCTAAGCTGCCCCTTAGCTATTGCAGTTGCAAATAGCATAATTTTCTGCCACATTTCAGTGTGTTTGTAATGATAAGACTGATCCAAATGGGAACGAATGCACTACCTGGATGTCTTTCCAAAGAAGGAACAATGAAAAAATAGAATGGACCATGGATAAGGAAGAGATCCCACTACCCTCACACATGAATGACATTTCTGCCTTCAAGTTCTCTTTCCTACTGCTCCTTGTTCCTCTAGACCAACCAATCTATGGTTTCATTTTATTTAATTTCCCTGCCAGGTAAGCCTTAGGGGAAAGGATTGCTGCCTTTTTTCCTGTGCTCTCTTTGTAGTGAGCACACTGCCTTTGAATATAAGGGGGGACAGCACTGAAAACAGGATAAGACAAACTCCCTCCATTTACCTTGAAAAAGCTTGTCTTCAGCCATCAGATACAGACTGCTGTGGATGATATTGTTCTGACAACTTGAAACATTGACCTGTGTTTCTATAGTCAAAACAATTTGGAAAACCAAAATCACATTTTCCTTAGTTCAGTGCAATAAAGATATCTCCTCATTTCAGGCTGATTACTAAAATTTTACCATTTAAAAAAAAATACTATTTGTTTCTTCTTATAGGAACAGCTACATATCTTTGGACCTTTGCAAGTAAACAAATTTCTTTAAATTTTGGCTGAAAAACTGTATTTCTGGATATGGACTGTACTCAAAGTCACCAAAAAGTCTTAAAGTGCTGTATCTCATGCCATGGCTCAGCATGGCTCTGCTGGTCCTCAGTCACACCAGGCTCTGCAGCTGGAATTTCCTCCCTTATAGCATGCTTTTAAGGAGCTGGTCATATAGGATTTTAAGACTACTGATATTTGGTTCTCCTCATTCATTTCCCCTTTATCTAATGTAAGATGAATTTGTCTTTTTTACAACAAGTGTATAGAAAATGTCTGGAAAATGGCAGGTCCAGACCTGCACTACACTGGGGTCAGAGGTACTGGGCACTAAAAAACAGCCTATGTGGAAAGCAATGCTTTCCTCAATTGTGCCACTGTTTCTGACCAGGCTGGCACCTACTGAAGAGACGATTTCTTTACATTACCAAGACGCTAGGAAGCGCCCCTTTCTATTAAGCAATTCATTTTATTTAGCCTGAATTGAAACATCAGTTTTCCAGTAAGTTCTGGGTTGTTAGAGGCATTGAAAGATTTAATTTTACCAAGCAGAAAGAAAAGAGACCCAAGTGAACTCTTTTCAATGCTAATTTGGAATTAAGAGGTAGAAGTTGTCCCCTACGCTGTCACAGCTCTGCCTTGAGTGTATTCCCTGCTCTTTCTCTTGTTATTCCCTACTGAATTGGATAGAATAGTGCAGTTGAGAAGTAGGTAAAATGAAAGATAAGGAATGTGTAAAAATCAATATCCACCTTAGTTAAATTTTATATGAACTAATTTTATTTAAAAGTTGCCCTTTCATTTGTTTTTTCACATCATTTAATTTGGCATTATAGAAAACTTCTTTTGAATGCAAATTAGGTGAAAAATGCTTTCTGCTTTAACTTTAAATCCCTTGACTCTGTTCATTTTTATCATGGCTTTAACCTGTTAAAAAAAGCTCTGCACAATACATTATTGCTTAATTACCCCACACTGCATTTTCACTGACAATCAAAAACTCAAAACTGCTGACATTAACTTACCAATAAGTACAAAACCTCTTCTGTCCATTATGTGTGGAATAAAATTCAAATCATATGTGCAGTATTGCTTGGATATTGTGGTCATATTTTAGTACTTGAAAAACAACCCAAACAATAAAAACCCAAACTTTAAAATTTAGTCATAACTTGTTCTTGCACTTTCCAGAAAAAAAAAAAAATAATAGGGTGCCATTAAATATTGGACTCAAAAGTAGCTGTGGGCCCAGCTGAAGCCATGGAATTACTATCAAGAATAGAACACCTAGAAGTCAATTCCCTCAACAAACACACTAACCACAAACACGGAGTATTCTTAAAGGGTTGGAGGACAGACCTGCAATATAAAAATTTGTGCTTCCTCACAAATTATATGTGCCTATGTATTTATATATAGGTGTTTCTCACTAGAAAAAATTAATATTTCAAGTGTCTCAATTTATTTAACAGTGTCTATAAACATCTTGTGTTGTAATTTTAAAAAATATTAATTTATTATATGATCAAACATAAATCTGAGCTATGCTACTGGCTTACCTAAAGTGAGTTAGTTTGGTCATGATTGTTCAATTTTGACACTAATTAAAAAGCATAGCATTCAAAACTAATCTTGGTAAATTTGGTGTCCTAAACCAGTCCATTTACAGGTCTAAATTAGCAAGCTTAGGCATTATATTTCTTATGGGTAATAAAGACTTTCTTATGAATCACTAGGCTGAAAATGTGGCTCACAACAGCTTAAAAAGGTTTCAAATAAATTTGATTGTTGCTGTATCCTACTGTTTGTCCCTTTCGTAATTTAAATTCAACAATAACAAAAAAAGTTTGATTTTTGCCACCATTAAATGTGTTACTAAAATAACTATAATAAAAAAGCATCCATGATTTCCCTCCCCTTCAAATTAACACTAATAATAATTTGCTTCATGGGAAAATCTGTTGAATCTGTGGCAGTCTAACAGAATTGCTGCAGGATGACCATGAGCATTAATCACACGCTTTACTCAGTTAAATGTTAGAGATGCTGTTTAGAGATCAGAAATGAACACATACTGTGTAGAGTGTTGTACAGCCTGTAAGAATTAATCCTCTGCTTTTTTATTTTATTTTTTTAACTGAGCACTTGCAAATAGTTTTCTATTTTTTGCTTTAACTGAACACTTGCAAGTGCTGCTGAAACACAGCCACAGTAAAACAGGAATTTTGAAATTATAGATTTTGTCATTGAGGTATTTTTGCTATTTGCACCTAATTAATTAGCAATAGATGTGGAAGCAGCATTCTGACCTAGTTATAAATCTCCATAGGTACATGTATATTTATAGAATTCCTCCTTGGACTAGATCATTAGACAGTGAGCAATAAATGAACTTTAAATGATTTAGTAGTGTTAGTTTCTTGTCAACTTTCACAAATACCTATGCTGAGCAGAAATATTTATAACGCAAGAACAAAAAGTTAAGTAGAACTATCCTACAACATGTCCTGGTTTTAAATTTTGCACACCTTATTGACATTTTGAACTTGCAGCTCAATATGCTATCTAGTGAACTTTTACCTGTGATGAGACTACTATTGATCCACACAACATCTAAAGCTGTTCTGATCTTTAAAAAGTCTTATTGTTTGTATTTACTTTTCCTTCTTTAACACACACTAAACCCTTTTGTATTGTCTGATGCACTAAACTCACCTAACTATAATACCAGTCTTAGGATGGAGAATGCTTTTCAGATATACTAACTGTTTAAATTTATGAGCACAGCTGGTGTTCCTTCCTTATTGCTTTACAGTGCTTTCTTGTGGATTTTTCCCTGATAATATCTCATCCTTACATATCAGAATGAAACCTGAACATTAATCACAAGACTAAAGAGAAAGACGCCCCCGTGTTAGAAGCCTATGACTTTTTACAAAGGTAAATCTCTTCAGCTGAATTGTATATGTACACGCACATCTATACAATTTTCTCTTGCAAACACCTGCAAACAGTTGGGTTTAATTAAACTGCAGCTGTTGCTGACTGAGAACACAGAGATTTACCAACAAATATGCTAACCTTACATTGTCTTTCTCTGTGCATTTTTTTTTACTCCCAATTATCTGCTAACATTTTTCTTTAATGGTAGAAACATTTTGAAATATATGCTGTGTAATTAAAGACTAAAAATCAAAGTGCTGTCTAAAGTGGTGGGCATGTGATGCAAGTAATGGTGCTCCCTAGATGAGGAGCTTAGAGACTAATGTATATGCAAATAATATCAGTTTACTGAGCACCTTGAAAGCCAAATTGCTCATCAGTAGACGTTTGGGGAAATGAAGAATATTCATAGATAATGTAATGCAAGCCCCTGAGTTATATGCCATCTTGGAATAGGATAAACTAGTAATTAGGCCATTTCCTAATAAGAAGAAGGATAAAAAAAAGAATAGGACAGAAATAGACAATACTGATGCTGGATACAAAATGTGGCAGAAATGTATTCACTTCTATCTAGTGCAAACACCAAGTTAAAGCTGGCTTGTCTGTATTAACAGTTAAAGACCATCAATAACCACGGAAATGTGAAGCTGCTTCCAATGATACACGATCTAGAGTTACCTCTCTGGGAAGCCTGATTGCTGGTAAACTAAGGAAAAGAAAATTCCCCATCAGCTGTTGCATTTAATTGGCAGTAACTGGCAGTAATCAAAAACTGTTTTATACTCTATATTCCAAATTATCTCGCTTGGAAATCACCACTCACATCCCAGATGCATTCTTTCATCAGTTTTGATAAATCATTCTTCAAATGTTGATTCTTCAAACACTGAGTAGTAACATATATGATGGAGATGTATAATGTCCAAAGCAATCAGGAGCTGCTAATACATGAAGTGGGAAGATACACAGAACCTGAGAAGCAGTGCAACTTAGAATCTCAAAATTAATTTTGAATTTTTTGAATAGGAAACTCCGTTTAGGTTTCTGATACCTTTCAAAAGATACAGATATATAACAAATTGACTTATGAAAATGTATTACTACCTTCGGAGATTCATAAAAAAACACAGTTTTTAAAAAACCATCATGATTTATAGCAAGATCAGAGACCTACTTTTCTCACTATATTTTAGCTATCAGACTTATTTGTCAGTAGATCATATGAGAAAATAAAGAAACACTTTCTGTTCAGTTATTTCCATAGCAGGGTCTCTCTTCCATTTTATAAAGATGTACTACTGCTTCACTGACATGTCTATAAAAGGAGACTGTATAATTAGTGCCTTCCAATGAGTCCTCCATATCAATTCATACTATCTACCATGGGGTGCATTTTCATTAAACTATGTATGTATCTCTGGTACTGAGAGAAAAGAACAGGTTTGTAATTTGCATCAGATAAAAGGAGCCTATTCTAGAAAGCAATGGTAGATCATCATAATCTGTTACATCTAAAACAATATTTATGACTGCTGCAAGAGCTCCTGGTTAACATAAATTAATGCTTTCTGTCTCTTCCAGCAATCTGTCAGATGCAGAAGTCAGATCCACAGGCTGCCTGAGGAAGAGCATGGGAACTCAAATCCCACAGTGCAGTTTCCTAATCCCCATAACACCACCATCACTCCCTTTGCTGAAATGTAGCGGGAGACATGATTTCAGCCAGTGTGATGGAGCAAAGGATTGTTTCCAGGAAGTTTTCCTAAAACTGTGAAATTGGTCAAGCCCAAATGGGGATTCTGCAAAAACATCCCAGTTCTGGGCTAGAGGTTAGCTCCCTGTGGATGTTCAGAGGTGGCTGGTATTCCAGAAGGAGCATGAACCTCACAAAGTGCATGTGAAGCTCTCGTCGACTAAAACATTAGCCTGAGCTAGTGTTCTTCCTGTACAAAACACCCTATTTCTATACTTGTCTTTCCCTGAAGTCTTCCAAAATCATGTTGTTTTTTTTTCTTTCTGTCAGTGTGTCAATGTCATAACCACTGGACTACAGGCAGGTGGACAGACATATTTAGTTGGCATCTGCCTAAACCACTCTGCATAAGGGATTTTGAGATTTGCTACTTCACAGTCAGAGCAAGATGGTCTAATTTAGAAGCTGCATTACTCCCTGGAGGGGTTCTGGTCCCAGAGCTATAATGTAAAATATATAATCAGCCCAATTAAGGCACAGTCCCAAAGAAAGGGCGGAGGACAATTTAACCTTCCGAGTGAGAAAGGAACTAAACAAGATTCTTCTCCGTAGTCAGAGCCAGTCTGCCGGACAAGGCTACTGCATGCTAGAGGAGTGTTCAGCACCAGGCATGAGCTGCAGGATGAACAGTGCATGTGAATACATGAAGAAACCACTGAAAAACCTTCAGAAGAAGAAAATTTGTATCTTGGAACTTTGAATGAATAGTTCAAATAGAACAAATAGAAGCATGTGGAGGACGCAAATATTTCTAGGATAAACATGAACTAGCTACAATTTCTCACTGCCTTCCTCTTCATTCTGGGTGTCTATGATGGCCTGAAATCCCATTTTAATGCTTCTAAATCTCTCTTTGGTGGTGGTCCTAATCATATTTTAATAGAACCTAACTGTATAGTACTAGTTTGTACAGTTACACTCCTTTTCATGTCATAATTTACAGTTAACTAAAGCATAAATATTGTAATCAGTATAGAAATTTAAAATTATCTAGAAATGTCAACATTTACACACACAGCTACATTTCTGTAACTTTGTTTTCTGAATTAGAATCATAGAATCTCCTGAGCTGGAAGGAACCCATAAGGATCACCAAAGTCCAATTCCTGGCCCTGCAAATGACAGCCCCAAGAGTCACACCATATGCCTGAGAGCATTGTCCAAATTCTGCTTGAACTCTGGCAGGTTGGTGCTCTGACCACTACCCTGGGGAGCTGTTCCAGTGCCCAGCAACCTGCTGGGGGAAGAACCTTTTCCTGATATCCAACCTAAAACCCGCCTGACTCAGCCTCAAGCCATTCCCTCGGGTCCTGTCACTGTCCCCACAGAGCAGAGATCAGTGCCTGCCCCTCCTCTTCTCCTTGTCAGGAAGCTGTAACTGCAGGGAGGTCTCCCCTCAGTCTCCTCCAGGCTGAACAGACCCAGTGCCCTCAGCTGCTCCTTGTATGTGTTCCTCTGCAGACCCTTCATCATCTTCATAGCCCTCCTTTGCACTCTTTCTAATAGCTCTATATCTTTCTTATATTGTGGTGTCCAAAACTGCCCCCAGGACTCGAGGTGAGGCCACACCAAACCATTTAAGCACCCGACTGTTTTTAAGCACCAACTTTCCTTCAAGGCCGTACAGCCACCTGCTTAACTGCCACTGAAGCAAGCAGCAGCTCTGCACATACCCCAATATTTTGTAGAACATTTCTGTGATTATATAATTCCTTTAGCACTTTGAAAAATTAGGGACTCAAAATAATTATTACTTTACTGTTCAGAGTAGCAGTGCTTACTATGCTCAAGGGGATAAGACACTGCTGTTCCTACAAGCAGTTTGTCCTTTGAGGTTTTCTCTCGCACTTGTCAGTGATTTAGCTCTCCAGTACTGTGTGCTGGGGCACGTTCTGTGGTTCTTATTAGAATCCTGTTTCCCCTTATCTCATGGATGAACTCTCAAAGGAAAGATTTCTTTTTTTTTTTTTTTTTAGCCTAAATACTCCAAATCAGGACTGTAAACTTAGCTTAAGCTTGATTTGGACCAAATAAAAAAATATAATTTGTTCCTAGGTAATGAGTCTGTGCCTTGTCACATTGAGGCATCATACTGAGGTTTTTGTGTATGTTAATCCAACACACATTTTAGATGAAGTAATCTTTAATTTGCAAATTGTATTAACCAAATACTTTAATAAGAGCAGACCATGAAATAACATTAGAAAATAGATTGGCTGGTCATTTTCAGCTTTTGACACCTGGTTTTACCTGTTCCTTCTTTGATCTATTATAATTTACCTAATAAGCCAAGCTCATGGAGTATTTTTTTTTTCAGAAACACTAGACATTTCAAGTTTTACATATTTTACATCTAGCTTTTGCTAGCTAGGGAGCTCATTAGCAGTTACTTCTTGTGGTGAATAAAATGCCACCTGAGAGTATAAGACCTCCCTAATTCACAAGTTCACATTCTTTTAAGAGGTCGCTTAACCTTTAAGTCAACTGCAGCATATTAAAATTAAGCTGTTTTCAGCAGATAACAGATTATTCAGTTGTATTGGAATTTCCAGGTTATGCAGTTTCATTGGAATGCAACTGCTTAAAATATTGCCAGACATGAAATTCCAATGGTTAAAAGTCTGTGCAAATGCTTTAAAACATAAGAGTCAAATGTGTTTTGAATGAGATGCAGTCTTTGAAGGGAAATACCTCATCATTGTTTTGACTACTGTAATGCAAATAATCAGTATAATATCTGGAATTAATAATAGTATTCCAGACAGCAAAAGAAATGAGCAGGAATTGCTTTTGTTTTTAATTCACAAATGTAATTTGTGAAAGGTGGCAGACTGACAAGTCTGGGAACCTAACAGCAGAACAGCTAATGGTAATGCAAGTTCTCTAAATCACTGCATAAATCTTTGTGAAAAATTTCTTTACCGGGGGCAAAAATCCCCAGGTTTAAAGTTTTCCTGCAAGTTAGAAAGGATTGATAATATTGGGTTTGAGTTGTTCACAGAAATATTTGGCAAACTTTTTCTTTTAATGTGTAAATTTCTGTCTATGAAAAATTTGTGTATACCAGGCACTTGAGTTATTTTGTTTTCTGGGAAGCTCGATATGATAGAAAATCTTCCATTTGCTTGACTGGTCTTCTGACACCCAATAGAAGTATTTTCTATTTTATTTGTTAAAAGTGTTCCCACTAGAATTTAACTAAGCTTTCACTCTCGCTAAGTATTTTGTCTCATCTTTATGCCAGTGGAAAGAGTCCTACTATCCTCATATATTTAAGATTCGTTACATGATTGTATGAATTTTTTTGTAGTCGATTTTTTAAAATTATATTACTTGTGGTTACTTAGATATTTTCCAAAATAAACTTGTATAGTCACATTGTTTGTCTTGCAAGTGAAGTGAAACTCCAGTGCTTTAAAAGAGAAATCAATAACTCTGATGTAAACTCACACAAAGAGATTTAAACCATCGCATACACATTTTTCTTTTCATTTCAAAATTTTACTACTGGTAAGTATTAAATTTGAAACTAGCGCTCTTCAAAACACTGTATGATGGCCATTTCCACAGTGGTTTCCAAACCTGTTTAGTTTGCACTTTGATCACATTCATGCCAACTGCAGTGGTGAGTTGTAATGTCAAAAACCTGTCCTCTGAGAAGCTGTGCAGGTAACATTTACAGCAGATATCACAAGATTTTCAGACAAAAGGGAATAAATATATCTATGCTATGTGAACACCATATTTCGAGTGTGAAAATTTATGATGCAATCCAGAAATACTGGAATTAGTAAATGTGGGCTGTGATGTAATTTTAAATTAAGTATGAAATAATCTTAATACTTTTTACCTTTCAATACTTTAATTGTGTCACACAGTTAAAACAGCACTTAATAATGGTGATCCACTCTTTTGTGCTGCATTCTTTTTAAAAAAATGATGTAGCATAGCAACAGAAGTGAACATTTTTCCTAAGCCTGATGAGAATGTTTTTGGTCATGTTGTCTGAAAGTTTGTGATTTTTAACTGAAATAAAAACTAAGCTATTGACACTAGCACTAAAAGGTTTATTTCTGAATCACTTTTCATTCAGTGTACATCAGCAATAAATGTAAATATCTGTAACTGCGTGAGTCTTGTGAGAGAAATTTGACCTTAGATTTAGCACCCATAAATTTGGTGTCATTGCTCCCTTTAGACCAAAGTCAATTTTGTGATAATGAAAAACATTACGCTAATATAACATTATTTAGTGAACCTGTTAACATTTTTTTTAAAAAACATACAGATTTATTTTAGAAAGAAATTAAGCACTTTTTTCACTTAAATATTTTTAATACTTAAATACAGCTTTACATTATAATGCACTTGAAAACTGAACAAAGTGGAAGTCTTGGTGTTATTTCAGGGGAAGTAATTAAATTCAGTAAAGTTGCTGATAAATGACAGCACAGTTATAAACAAAATTTTTGCTCACTAGTGAATACGTACATTTAGGACAAACTAGCAGAGGTTACGAGATTACTTCTGTGTTAAGAGACTCTTTTTGTTCAGTTGAAGAAAGAACAGTTCTGATGACTTGGTGAGAACTGAAATAGAATATGTGAGAGAGGTAAGTAAGTTGTGGCCCTCTTGGATACAAATCTCTCTGCCTTATGATTTGATGATTTTGCAAAGCAACTGGGGAACTAGAAATCAACAAATCGGCAGCCTTAGCTATATATTTCCTTAAGCATACTGCTTCCCAATGGACTTAAAGAAAGAAAACAACTAATGTAGAAATTATTCACTAGAAAAAGTACTTAAACCAAGACTCTAAGTGCTGTCTTAGACAGAAGGCAAGTGAGGAGGCTGCCTCCTCATAGGTGTAAAAAGGGAGTGAAGAAGGAGGGAAATTTGGGATTCCATCAAGTTAGTCCTTACTGAACCGAGCAGAAAATGCAGTTAAGAGCACTTAGACCTCATGCTTAAATTAGCATTTTATTTCAGAATCTCAAAACAAATTTACCAGCTGTCTCAACTTTATCAAATTAAATAATCCGTAGGCAAACGCTAGGCAATATTTTTGCTCTGAAAATATATCCAGTTTCATGTGTCCCTGCCTCGAAAGACATCTTTTCCCAGGTGCATATCGTGCATAGTTTTTGTTATCTGCTCTGAAAATACACCCGTGGATAAGCTGTGTGTAGTATTTTCTGCTCCTGTGGCTCTCTCATTAATTACAGACATAGTGGAGGTGGACCAAGAGAGCTAAGTTTCTATCCTACAGAAAAGTATTCATATAGGGTAGTCAGGACTTTATTGTCTGCCTTAGCATAAAACCCAGTTGAAAGGATTGAAAGGTTTGTCAAGTAGCAGCAGCTGTTCAAAATGAAGAAAAAATCTAAAATATTTTCCTTTTTGGAGCTGAGTACCTTAGTTCAACCTAAATTTTGCACACCAGGCTATATTTCACTAGCTAGAGCCATAAGCACAGCACTATATAATGTTAGAATGTATTATTAACAATAGTTAGATTGCTTACATACATCTTAATAACCCTGAAAAAAAATCTTTACTTCTAAAACAACCTAATTGATTTTTCACTTTTCTGTAGATAAATGTTTCGCCAGTCTCAATACATCTCCTATTACAATTCACTGCATATACATCATATATTTTTGTTGCTCTCCTTTAGTTCAAAATATATTAATTACTACCAACACATTAACACGGCTGTTCACAAAAAGCTCATTTTACTGTCATTATCACACATTACAGTTATGTGGAAAGATTGCAGAATACTAAATCACTTCCAGTTGTACAAAGTGTAATCTTGCAAAATGGCAGCTATGATCTTTGGGAAAGGCTCATGTTTTCCTCAGTAGAAAGGACCATCAGATATGAAATAGTGAATCTTGCTATGAAGCTTAGCTGGACTTGGAGGTATGTCTGCATTGCTAGACATCTGGAAATCTGAGGATGCTTTAGATGAGTCTGACACCCCTTTCCCTGGCTCATGCAATGTCAGACTGTAATTATACTTGACCATAATGCTCTTAAACCTATTTACCTTTCTGAGTATCATTGGGGATGTACAGCATAGACAGTATCTGATCATTGTCATTCCATGTGTTGACAGGAAGTTGCCATTCAAGATTCTCTGTTTGTTGGTTTCTCTGCCACTTCTTTTTTAGTAGATCTTGGGGAGACAGATAAACTGAACATGACTGACTTCAGTTTACACATTCCTGTCTTTTTTTCAACCATTAAAGCTTATAAAACTTTCTGTAATCCTGGATAGGAAAATGCTGTAGAAGTACAAGGTAGAATACTATGTTTAATTCAGGTGGGATTTGTGAGCTTGTGCACTTATAGTCCTAATGTCAGCAGTTCATTTCTTCCCTGTGAAGACAACATTCTAAAGACTTTTGATATGCAAGTGTTTGACATGCAATATGCATTTCTGCTTTGGTCAAAGAAGAATGTTTCTTCAGTTCCCTCGTTTAGCCTTTACTTTTAAAAGCTTAGGTTAATACAGTATCTCCAGTATCCTTCTAAAGAAAATAAATTATCTATCTCCAGGGTAGTCTAATGATCAGCTAAAAACATCAACTCACTTTTCTTTTTGTTTAACTTTCCCTTGTCAAAGAAACTTGTATCCAGTGAGTTTTCAATTCAGACATGCAATATACTTTACAATGTCAGTAAATCCAGAAGAATAATAAAATGTCTAAGTATTTTTGATCTACTCTGAGGATTAGGTTAGGTTCTTTCTAATGAGGTAGAAACTACTAGAAGCCATTGCAAGCACTGGTTTCCAGGGTTTTTTGATTTTCAAGGAAGCACAGATAATGTCCATTTGTTTCTACTCTTGGAAATTCCTGTTCTACAACAGGGACTCCCAACAATCTTTCCTGAATCTGTTGCAGTTGGAATATCTCTCCCAAAGATATCACGTCTGGCACTGTGTTCTCCTTTAAACCACATCATTCCCTAGGCCAGGTCTGTCTGCACCATACAAAAACCTTGGCAAAGGAAGAGTCTGAAGTCTTTTCTCTCCAATCTTACAGCAAAACATCTTCATTAACTTCATCATCCAATTTTACAGAATTGCCTTGAGTTTGGCTTTTTCCTTATTTTGGTGGTGGGTTTTTGTGGGGGTTTTTTTGGTTTTGGTTTGTTTTGGTTTTTTTAGCAGGAGATTAACCCATTAAAAATATAAATCCCATAAACTAAGACTGGCCCATTCTGCTGTGGTTTATTTCCAAGAACTTCTACCATGGTATACCACCAGGATACACTTGTTTCGCTACAAACAGGTGGGAAGTCCAAGTAAGGTAGCTGAGATGATATAGAAAATGATGATCTTAAAATGCCAGCAAAGTGGATTTATGCTGTGGTATTTAGTTATGTTGTAATTACATTGGCCACGGTAATAGTTCTCCTTATGATTTTAATCTTCAGAATGAGACACCACAGTTAAAGCTGAAAATTGCTTACAGTGTTGGCCCAAGAAACATCATCAATTTTGAGCACATGGAGTAAGGCTAACGGCCTTCTTCTTTTTCTTTTTTTTTTTTTAAGTCTAACTGCTCATTGATTACCTTAAAAGTTACAGGGATTATATATACACTGAATATTGTGAGTGGAATTATGGATAGCGAATGAATCAGCCTGAAGAGGTTTGGGGAAGTCAGAGGAGTAGCTGGCCATCTCAAGGACACCCATTTTCTGAAGGATATGAGTGCCAGTATACCTTACAGTTATTTTTATCAGAATACTTGATGCATAAAAATTTTCATGTCAGTTTTTGTAAAATGCAAACACATAGCTAAATAAATAAATAGGGCTATTGTCATATGAGTAACAGTCACAAATACTTGGGGTTAAGCACTACTATAACAATGCCAGGTGATCCAGTGGTACAGTCTCGTGTGCTGAGAAATGAAATGAAGTAATGACTGCTAAAAATGAGTGAGCTAGGTGTTTTGGGGGGAGGAGAAAGTGCATTGGAAGTCAAAAGTCAGCACAGCTTAAGGTCATACAGCATTTTTTTTCTTAGACAAATTAAAATGAAGACTATTTCCCAAGGACCATTTATAGTTTTCTCAGTAGGATCTAAAATGCTAGCAACTTTTCTTACCATAAAACATAATGTTAGACCTAATTCAGTGAAAGAAAATTTTTATACCCAAATACTACCAAAAGGACTTCAGCCAGCATTACTTTCATTTGGTACTTTTTCAAATCTTCCTGGTGCTGCATATTTCAGGCTTGTGACACAGCTACCTATGATGCTTTTCAGCACAAGAAGGAAGTTAAAACCTTTTCAGATTCTATATTCACAAAGGGTTTAATGTATCAGTGTAATATTAGTGACTAAGCCTAAAGATCTTTAAAGGCCTTTTTTGTTTCCTCCTCATCTGGAAACATTTAACTTCCCCAAGTGCAAAAATTTCTAAGTCACATTTGTTAGAGTTCACACTTCTGCTATAACATACAAAATCAACAATGGGTGGAAATCATTGCTCTGCAAACTTCCTGCTGGCCAGACTGTCATTAGCTAACCTCAAACATGTTTACTCTTTTCTCTGCACTTAGATGGTTCCTGAATTAAAATATACTGGTCAAACTACCACAAAATCAGTAAACTCCTCATGGTGAGGATCCTTCCTAGACCATTAAAAGCAAACAAACATCATGTACATCAAAATCAAAGCATTCCTCTGGTTATCTCAGCTATAAGAACATGTGCCAAAGTAAACCAATAACAACCTCAAAACATCAGACACTACTAACACAAAAAAAGTAGAAGAGCTCACACTCCACCACTGCCAACAGCTTAATAGCTGGAAGTTAGAGTAGATGGCTTCTGTGGACCCAAGTTCATTACCCTGCCTGTATCAGTCTGACAAGGGGATTTAAGTCCAGTTTGTCACCCTCCTGAGAGCCTGCTGTAACCATTAGGCAATAGCACAGTCCAAGGTAAATCTTTCACTCCCTCCAGCTGACATTATTCCATTTGGTATAAATAATTAAATGAAGGAGGACTTGAATTTGACTTTCCCACATGATTGCTCTAACAACCAGGCTATAGAGTCAATCTCTTTTCCCTTTTTTTTTCACCCAGCTTAATTAAAATTTAATTGTTTACACAAAGTGAAACAGTTTTAATAGGAGACAGAATTCCCAGTAAGGCAATACCTGGGAGAGTTTCCTGAGAAATGGGAGTTCTACCACCGCCTCCGAGTTTCAAATCAAGGAATAAAACTTACCTTGTGGGGTAGGCAAGAGCCCCTTCTTTGAAAAATGAAGCATTACCCCTCAATATTCATTGTGTTTTTGTGAGAAATTAATAGTGCAGCTTAGACACCAAACTGTAGGAAATGACCTTCAATTTCAAATCCCAACTGGAGTAAAGGGGAGTGCAGACTCATGGTGGGGCATCATATCTATTTTCAGAACTTTCTATCACTTATTTTTGCTGGTTTGCTGTTCAGCTCTTTGCCTTCTGCATACCTTATCTTCAGGCACATAATGCAGGACATGCTCCTAAAGCATGCAGACACCTAAGCCAGAGTGCCTGGCTCTGTGAGGTGGGGTGACACTTGTGAGGCACAGAACCAGGACACACACAACCATTTCTGATTTATAAATACATCTTCAATATAGTTACACTGAAAAACCCTTTGAATTTTTATTCCTCAAAGTGTTCCTGAAATTAAGTTTGAATCCTGGGACAGAGGGCAATACCAGTGGGAGCAAAACAGTTTTATGTGATATTTTCCAATATAGATTGATTGTTCTGTGGGACACTTTAGTAGAGCTGCTACTGTCAGCTGTTCAGGAGTGGATGGTTTTGAGATATGGAAAACAAACCCCTGAAAGCTTGCAAACACTTTGTTGTTTGCCCCTTAGGCGCATCTGGCAGAGAGACTGCTGCTGCAGACACGAACTCTCAGGTCTGATCTCACTGCTCCCAGGATGAAACAGTTAGGTAAATCTGATGTGAGGGATCAGGAGTCAGCTTGAAGCACAAGGAGAAATTGTATTCTTTTTTGTGAAATACTTCTGTGAAGTGAGACCAGAAAAGTAACCTCACAGGGATCGGATGATATTTTTTACAGTAGGGACCGGTGAGCTGTCTTTCCCCCTCCCACCATTTTTATCCTTTCTTTTTTCTCTTCGACAAGGTCTGTAAATATGTCAACTAATCTCAGAAAGTAGCTCACAGAAGACTCATTCAAAAAGGTCAGAAGGTCCACACAACACTTTTGTGTTAATATTATTCCCATGCTTCATTTTCTTCAAGGTATTTCCTAAATCCTCCTTTGAATGTTCTCTTTTCTCATTCTTTCTCTAAGGCAAAAGGTACACAATAACTTGGGTATTTAAAATACCAGACAAAAAGTGCATGGTATCATTTACATGATTTGGAAAGACTGTGGGCCTGTGAAATATATTGGAGTGAGCACTGGAAAAAAACCCCAAAAAACAAACAAAAAAACCACCCCAAAACAAGAAAAAAACCCACAAAAAAACTCCAAACCACAAAAGGACATATATTGTGACACTTAATCTAACTGATGCTTTTTCTTTAGTTCAAGTCTGGCCATCAATTAGTTCACAGGAGGGCAAAATCCTAATCCAGACATTTTAGGAGGCCATAGCTTCATCCCTGCATGTGACCTTAGTCCAGTTGCACAAGTTCTTCCTCAAATTTTCATATATTATTGAGCCTACCAAAGTAAAACCTCAAACCACAACAAGAACCCAACATAAGAGAATATAATTTCTGTATGAGGCTTTCTTGCTCAATCCTTTCAGGCTTACTGTACTGAAAGAGACCAATCTACTTTTCACACAATTCCAGCAGACTTTATGGCAATTGACTGCTATTATATTCTTGTGAAAGATTCCTCTAAACTCAGATCACTCTAGTCTTGTCCGATAAATCATTCCTCATTTCAGGTGTTTTGAGGTCATATCTTCAAAATTGGCCTCAATCTATTCTGTCATTTTACCCAGAAATCCTGACCAGAACTGCCATACTCAAGTTTTTGACTCGCACAGACAAGATATTCAGGAATCATTTTGAGCTATTCCAAGTCTATGGAAGCTGTGTATGAATAATTTGCTCATAGGTCATCATGTTGCAGAGCCTCCCACCTGGTAAAAACTAGCCCATTCATTCCAGTTACAAAGAAGCTTTCTGGCAATTTAGGGAGCAGAGGGCCCACCTTTTCTTTCCTACCAAGTGCCCAACGTCTCACTATATTTTCCTTTTGCTGTCTAAAAACTCATTCTTAAGAAGAGAATTGGGCCTCCAGTGAAGCAGAAAGATGCATTTCTTGACATGCTTATTGACCCAAAAACTGGAGGAAGGTGCCTGCATATCTTGCAGCTTTTCCAGATTTAGCTGTAGGTTCTCTGTACAAGTCTGTTTCACCTCACCTTCTTTGTTTTCCCTACAAAACAGAGGGCTTTAGGAACAACATAACAAAATCTATAAGATATATTTCTTGTATTTCTTGTCCTAAATACTATCTTATTTTTGTCTCCCTTTTTAAACTGTGGGTTAGATGGCAGATCTCAGATGCCCCAGCACATTTTCAGCACTTTCCCTGAATATCCCTGTGCTTCTGGAGCAACAATACAGGGCTGCTGGTGGTAAGCCTGAAATACATCCATTGCTGGAGTAGAGGCTTAGAATGCTTTGAGAAAGACTCTCCTGTCCCTTTCCAAGCTCCACCTCTCCACAGGAATGAATGACTGGGATCCCGACTCCTTGGTTTAACTGCTGACCTAATCTTTTGAAATAATACAACATCTGTCTTGTGCTCCTTAGCAGGACTAGTTAGGTGGACAATACCTTCTGCATTTACCTCAATGGTATGAACTGTTTCAACCATCACAGGTAAGGCTAATTTTTCCTGCACAGCTTATCTTATATCGCCTATCAGATCTTCCCTGATAGGTTGCATACAGTAATTACTGCATACAATTACAGAAACATTGGATGGAAACATTTATTAAATCTAAGAAACCCCATCAAATTTAGAAAAAGGAAAGCATAAACCATAAACCACAGGGTTCCAAATCGAAATAAATATGAAATTTTGATTGGTAGAAAGAGGAACAACACTGATGTGGTATGAGAAGAAAAGTCAGTAACTCTGGCAATCCTCCACCAGCATGGAGGAAACAAAAAGTAATTCATTTCACAGTGCTTTTTCCCTCTCACACTTTCTTGTATCTTCCTCTTCTCACCTCAACCCTCAAATCAATCTCTTGCCTTTCAGCACTCTACACACACACACATACACTATACATTCCTTCAGGGCAGTGCACAATTCCCTTACCTGTTTTGACAAGAAATGCACATTGAGTCACATGCCAGAGGCCATGGTTACACAAAAGTCACAGGTCAATAAAGATCACTTATGTTTCCTATGAGCTTTTTCATCCTCTTTTTTTCCCTCTGGGAGCCAGGAGCTCAGAAAGGAAAGAGAGAAATGTCAAGAGCCCCTTTGCCAAGTGCTTTAAAAAAAATCCCCCAAACCCACCACTGGATGCCCCCCCCCCCTCCACTTCTTGTTACCTTGCCTTAAGGAAAGTGACCTTTTTCTCTTGGCCTCCTTCACCTTGAAGGAGTTCTTCATCCCTTCAAGAAGTTGGTCACTGACTTATCTCTCTCCCTTGGTAATGTACAAGAAAGAAGAGGAGATTAGTCAGTTATTCTTTTAAAACTGTCTTTTACAAGGAAGCCAATAAAATGATCTACATTGTATCACAGTTCAACGTATCTGACATCTGTTCTGTAATAAAATTCACTTCATACATATGCTTCTTCAAGCTCATACATATGCTCCCCACAAGCATCCCCCAGCTGCTCTTCTGAGACATTTTGGTAACATATCTATAGCATTATGCTAGAAGTATTTAAGTAGGTATTCTATCTTTTCTCTGTCATATAGTAACTACTTTAAGCAATTCCGCTTGGTAAAGGTAGTACCCCAAACTACTCTAGGGCTACTTGGATATCGCCATAAGTTGCTCATTTTTTCCAGGATTGAATCTCAGGGACTAGGTTCATTGTTCCGTTTTAGACTCGATTTCCACGAACCTGGAAGTAATCATGTTCCATTCACACAAATTCTTGTGATAAATGGAATTGTTACTCAACAAATTGAGTATATGATTTACTGAATCTTTAGAAGAATAAAACACTAAAAACGGAAATGGGTCAAAAATTATAATTTTGCTGAGCCTTTAACCATGAGGGTTATACATTCTGAATACCAGATATCAGTAGTTCAAACCATTAAAAAATGCAGGCAACACAGTATCTAACCTAATATTCATTCTGTGAACATAAAAGATTCATCTTCATTATCATGTTGAACTGGATCAGCAGTAAATTTCTGAAGCACTGTTTCCAGGTTTTCCAGCTACCTGTGATATCATTTCCTCTTCATAAGGCATTTCAGAGCACATGACCTTGATTTATTCCAGTGATGCCTTAGGATTTAGCTTCTATATTTTTCAGATCTTGTACTGCTTTAGTGTGTAACTCTAAAACTCCATGTAGCCTGTTAGCTACTGCTCTCCCATTCTGGTTAGACATAACAAATCCTCTCTAGGCCTGGACTCAAGAACACCTTGTCCCAGGCCCTGAAATATGTAAACTAAGCCTCTGAAAGTGGGGAACAAATTGGGGTAAATTACTTCATTACCTGAAATTGTAATTGGAGAATTAACCCTGATATGCAAAAGGACTAAACTTATAAAAGTATGAGAAACTTGTTTCCCAGGGTCCATCTTGGGTATAGCCCCTCGGAGGCTTTTGACTGCCCAAGGTGTACCTTTGAAGGCCCTTCAGTGAATGCCCACTTTTATTCTCTTAATCTTGTCTAGCCTGTGTTTTCGGGTAGCCACTCCAAGGCATCACAAGAAGAAACTGTACCAGAAGAGACACTGCAGGGATATCCCCAATGCACTCCAGCTGCAAATGAACAAAGAGGTAGCCATATGTAAAGATACTCAAGTGCACACAGTGTAAAGTCCCATCTATTATATGGCAGTTTTATATCATTTTGGAAGGCATATAAGGTGCCCAACACAAAAAATACCAGAAAAGTACCTAATTATCACACATAAAAATTTTTGATGAAGATAGCTAGGACCAACACAGACTCCTTAGTCCTCCTCACACTGAACTCTCAATGTGATATAAGCCAGCTAAAAGTTAACTTGAATACTTCACAACCTATCACAACATAAAATACTTAACATGGCTGCTATATAAAAGGATTTTCTGGGAGTTCTACAGTGATGTCTTAGATCAGACTTTCCATGTCCCTGAGAACAGGAATATGTGGTACAATCACGCCATACCTATTAGCATGCATCTCTTTATTAGCTGCCAAGTTTTCAAGGCAATTCACAAGAATTTAATTTTTCTAGTATTGAAATGGAGATGTTTGATATCAAACAATTGTCTGAGCCTAGAATAGGAGTCTTCTCCTGTTGAGGATCTGAACAAGGTGAAGACAAAGAAATCTCTGATACTCCCCAATAGCTCTTGACAGGTTCAGTAGTGCTAGCAGGCAATAGCAGCCTGAGGAGACACTGCTGGGAAGCCTGCTGAAGCATTCATCCAGAGAAAAACAATTTCTTCCAGGAGAAAAAAACTCTCTTATTTTGAGAATGTGTATTTTTTTGTCATTCCAGTCTGTGATCTGATAATGCAGCTAAATTTATGGACAATATAGAAGATTTTTACAAAGACGTATACAAAATTAAAGAGGACATAAAACTGATATCCAGCGACCTTTTATACCAAGTCAGAATTAAACAAGTTCCAGCATGTCATAACATGTGTCTTGAGCACACTGGTTATTTTTTTCATATTTATCTGGGATAATTTCTTAAGGGGGAAAGACTATTTTTAGCTATGTAAAGAAATCTGGATTCGTTCCCTGCTTGGTAAAAGTTATGTACCAGGCACAAAATAGGTGCTATCTGTGGGTAGGCAAACAGGCCTAGGAATCAGAAAGACATTAGTACCTCAAACCAGAGAGACATTATGAATTCAACCAGCATGGTGACTACTGGCTCTTTTACCCCAATACAAAGTAATTAAAACCAAAATGTAATTTTCACAAGTTTTTTTTCACTTTCTTCGAGCCCCACATTGGGCACCAAAATTATTTGTCCCAGTTTGAGACAAATTTGGAAGAAAATGTCTGAAATGAACATTCCTCTGCTGGAAGGCAGATTTCAGCAGCCCTCCCCTACCAGGTTCGGAAAGAAATTCCTCTGTGGAAAGTGAAAAAAACCTATTTATTTAACAAGCAAAGTGCATGCAGGCACGGAAAAGAGAATGAATATTGTTAAATAATAAAATATCTTGCTGTGGAGAAGAAATCTGGGTAGATTTCAGAGTCCTTTCTGTGGGTGCGGCTCTGCCCTCTCGGGAGGTTCGGTGTGGGCCCCTCTGGGCCATGGTGTGGGGCCTCCTGGTGATGGTGCTCCAGGCCAGAGCAAACAGTTCCAGGAGAAAAAGAAAAAAAACAAATTTCCAGGAAATAAAACTTTCTTGCCTCAGCTAAAAAGCAAGGGATTTTAACTCTCCGTCTCTCTCCTGAGAAAAGGAGCCGAGAGCTGGGAAAAAGCAGGAAGGTGCTTTCCTCGGCTCTGTAGCAGCAGCAACGCAAGAGAGTGTGTGTCCTTGAGCACAAACCACTCTGAAAAATTCACCTGGATTCTCTCCCCCCTCTCCTGAGAAAGAGCTTGAAGACACAGCAAGGCACAGGATTCATGTCTGGCATAGGGCAGATGATAGGGAATACAGTATCATACAGTCACCTCAGGACAAGCTAAAGCAGTTGTAATTACAATTTGGAATGGTGTCTTGGCTTATGGGTCCGATGATGGTATTGTATTTGGTAAACTATCTCCTAAATACTGAAATGCTTTGTTATCCTAAGTCTATTAGTTGCATTTCAAATTTCCTGAGAGAACTGAAGTCTTGATTATACAGCCATCCAGGCAGTTTTTAGTCACCAAAAACTTCACCCATCCAAGCTGAGAGCAGACAGTTTTTCTAGGAGGAAAGGTTCAAGTCAAATTTTCTCTTGATTAGTAGCCTTTGTTAAGACCAGGTTCATTAAAGAAGCACATCCAAAACTGCATCACATCCAGCTCTGCAAACCGGTGTCTTGGATTTCACTCTCAGATACAGCATAAGATAAGAACTTGAGTGTATCTAAAAAAAATTTACAGGGCCAAAAAATTATGGAAATTATTAATGCAGTTTGCTTTCAGTAGCCTTGTGGTTTTATTAAATAAAGTTTTACTACTCACTCATTTGAGATATTTATTTATTTATTTTGAAGGAAAAGGAAAGAAAAAGGGAAAAATAAAGGTCTTGAGACTGCGAAGATGTTTTCTTCAGGGCTGCAGGAGCAGGCAATTAAAAGCTAGGATCTGGCTTCCAGAACCTAGGCAACCCTGCCTGTTACTGTTAAATATACTCCTTGTTGTACTACCATAAATCCAGAGTAACTCAATCGATCGCAGTTGTAAGCTAATGCAAGTGAGGTCAGACGTGTGACCAATAGGTCTCTAAACTATCCTTTATTTGAAAGGTAAGAAAATAATTTCTTAAATTGTTCCCATTCGGTTCTGGATCAATTGAACAAAGCCACTTAATATTGTTTGTGCATTTTTTGACCAAGGAAAAGAAAACTGAAATAAGGTAATATATTTGGGGACTGTTATTCCTAAAAAACCTTAAAATAATAATTTTTGTAGGCACCATCACTGGTAACCTCTATACAATAAAAATCTCTAGAGCAGCACTTCACACAAACTCAGTTTCGATTCATAGCTCCATAACAGTCACACCTCGTTAGAAGGACTTTTACAAGAAAAATCATTTATTTTCAAGGCCTCCCTACGTTAGCCCATAAGTCACACTACCTCACAAATTTGTGATTAGTGTTTTTCAAGAGATGTGTGAAAAGTGGTCGGAGAGAGTTGCAAGTGACACTGCCTATTTAGACAATTCTATTTTCATTATTTAAGAGCCGCCATTGATGCAATAGAATATTGAATATAATTTTTAAATTTACGTAGTTAATTATATAAGTACTAGTTGCTGAATCTGTAACTCACACAGCATTATCTTTAATAGAAATATTTAATCCCAATATATGCTTTGCTGGGATCCAGGCATAGAACTGTACTACTGAGGTCAAACTGATCAACCTAATTGCTCCCTGAGAGGTACACCTGAGAAGTTGTCTTTACTTACTGTTCTTAACTTTGTCATCACGGGTTTTGATTTAAGACTGATTGGAATAGACAAAAGTGTATTTAAGAACCCAAAGGGTTATATATTGTTTTAAATGAGAAATGTGTCAAACACTTGCAATCCCTTGATCCTATCATTTTATATTTTGTAAGGAAGGGATCCCTTTTGAGAAGGATTTATGTGTCCCAACATATTTGGAAATGTTCCTTGACAGAACAAATTCTTTGAGGACATAAATCAAAACTACAGCTGCTCCCCTAAAAGCTGTCAGTGATAATAGCATCAGAAATTGGATTAAATAAGGCCTGTCAAGAGACAGTATGTCCATTTCCACATTCAAAACACATACAAATTGTCAGAGAAACCTTTGTTCCAAGAGTGGGAAAGAGACAAGGAGGAAGTATAGCAATGATTTTCAGTATATAGAAGTCCAACTGTGGAGTTTTCCAAAAGCAGAACTCCTCTTGCTTTGTGTAAACCTGACTGAGCTTCTTCGAATAACACAAGCATAAAACCCTAACATATTCTAGAGTGGTATGAATAAAACCTAACTGTGATTTCACCCAAGAATGGATAGGAGGAACACAATAATTTGCTCCAAAAACAGTAATCTGTGGAATAAGAAAGGAGAAAGGATTTGACACAAAAGTGATAAATATGTAACTTAGGATTTCCAGGTGACAATTTGGTTTGGCTCCCTCCTGCTGTACTTTTTTTGCACTTTTCAGGAAAGGATTGCAAGAATCTAGCAGTGATTTGTACTTATTTACTTTGAAAAGGAAAAATGTTGAAGCCTAAGCAGACAATGCTAGATTAAGGCTAGTTTTATTCTCTTTAGTTTGACAGTAGAACTCACTGCTACGTCAGTTGCACTGTGAATCAACTTTACAGATATTTCTCAGTACTGTTGAAAACTGCAACAGCACTCTCATGGCTGACACACATGTGGCCATTACCCATCAGTTTTTCTTTCTTCTTATCTTGAGTCATCCTATTTAAACAAGAAGGAAAAATTTGGGGGAAAAATTGTGCTCTGATTTATAGAAATGTGAGACATAGCCTTTTTCATATGATGTATTGCCACATTTCCTTACATTTCTTTTTCTTCTTTCACTTCCTTATATTTTCTTTGTCAAAGTATTATGGTCATAATGAATAATAAAATAGATTAATACTATAAACATTTAAAACACCAAAATCCAAACATCAACCACAGCTGAGAATTCCAGGTCCCGTGGTGTCCATTCCGGGCTGGGCCCATGTCAAACAAGTTTACAGGACACGCTTGGCTCTCTGAGCTGCCCAGGCAGGGTGGGACCCGCTGCCGCTGGAGCTGATTTCATTGCACTGTGGGGCCTGGGCTCCACACTGCTGCTGTTACTGAGCTCCAGTGTGAAACACCAGCTAAGCCCTTTGATCCCCTCTCAGTTAGCAAAATACCCACGCCCATATCATGCACCAAAGTGGCTGCTCCAGTCCCTTCTCCTGCCCTCTCCTCTCTCAGAAGGTAGCTGTTTACATCTGGGAAGTGTTGTTGCCTAGGGCTGATTGCCTCTGCACTAGAAGTAATTTTGCTTGTGTTGAGGTACCTACTCTTGCTCTTCTAAGACAAAAGAAACAAGCAACAAACATACACTTGCAAAAAGTGTTTGCGATCTGTCTAATATTTATAGCACAGACAACTTAGCTCTTAAATTTTGGGATTAAAAAAAAATAAAAAAGAGAGAATTTTACACCTTTATTTGTTTAGTATTTATCAGAATATATAAAGTCAGGAGGATGAAATAGATTGTTATCCTTAGTTATGATGGATGCTTCAGGCTCAGAATCAGCCAGCTGATAAAACAGTTATTTCTGAACACATGGACTATCCAAATTCTACCTTATATCTTCAGGGTCACAAACCAAATGCACATTTGTTACACAAATAGAGATTCATTATTCTGACTGAAACAAACAGGATTACTTGTTTACCAATTCAAAAGTAATCTGTTTTTTTATTTACCAATATATTACATTGCTGAGCAAAGAATTATCTTTCCATTGTTTATATGCCTCACTATTTAAGAGGATTATTATTGTAGAATAATCATCTTGCTTTAATTACCGAGAGGAGTGCCACATCATTTTATTAATTTTAGGAATTATGCCAAGTTGGAAACAGAATGTAAAACACAGACTCAGTCAGTAGCTGACAGCAGCTTTGTTAACACTTCTACAAAATCTTTATTGGGAGAAGAAACACTCCCCACCCGCCCACCAAAAAAAAAAAAAAAACAAAACAAACAAAAAACCACGAAAAAAGCCAAACCAAAAAACCCCACCAACCCAAAACTAGAGGCAGAAAATGAATATATATACTTTAACTCAAGCAGTCTCAGCAAACAAAGTGAACACATTCTTGTACAGTACACACCTGAGGCACACAAATGCATACACATCTCTCCTTGATTACTAAGGAGACAAAGTACATCCCTGGATTAGTGGCAGGGGTAGTGTGCAGCCAGCATCGCCCAGAGCAGGAAGCAGGAGCACAGCCAGCCCACACGCAGTGGCTCAGTCAATCTTCACCGAGTCCAGAGTCCAGAAGGAGCAGTCCAACTTCAGCAGCCCTCAGGAAACAGCCATGATTAAGTTAATGCTGATTGCCAGCACCTGCCAAAGCAGTTAAGCAAACACACTTATTTTACTAATCCTTCAACTTATCTTCTTCAGGTGGTGGTTTCTTTATCTAGGAAATGGGGGTGTCGTTCTGTGCCTGGCTTAGCTCAGATGCTGCCTTCTCCTCTGGTGCACTTCCTCCAGCTGGTGCTGTGTCTTGTGTCTTGATACATTTATATCACCAGATATACAATCAACAGTGACCAAAAGCAAACTCCAAACAGTAGGGACCACAGCTAATATGCATATTTATTTAACTGCTAACCAAGTATGTGTCTGTTACTATTGCTTTTAATAATACTAAATATTACCATCTATAAGCAGAAATCAAGCTACTGACTCAAATGACAGCATCCCATTATAGTAATTTAACTATATGAAAACTAATGGGCATAAAGACTTGGAACCTTGAAAAAAAATATTTTTTTCCATGTTGTTCTTTCCTTTACAGGTTGCCGTATCTAAGTCTTCCTCAGCTACAGATGTTTAGAAGGGACTGTATAACTCAGAATTTACGGCTTGTTTCCTTTCCCTTTCATAAGATCTTGCAGACATGCATCAGACAGCATTTCTGTGGCTTACTAAATCCGAGAAGCTCCATTTCTGCAGGCTGACTCTGAGGATTTGATGTAAATGCATATATCTTAAAAAAAGCATTTAAAAAGAAGTATGTTTTGATCCCCATTTAGAGTCACTGTCTAACATTTTCTTCTCCTGTTGTGTTATATACATACAGAAAGAATATTTTAGGACA
Organism: Oriolus oriolus; assembly: GCA_013400235.1. Lineage (NCBI taxonomy): Eukaryota > Metazoa > Chordata > Aves > Passeriformes > Corvidae > Oriolus > Oriolus oriolus. The sequence goes on from VXBT01013480.1 coordinate 841,472, forward strand.
AATATCAAACAGTTAACTTTTTTTTTTTTTTCCCTTAGTGCTTGGCTGAACTCTAACCCTGTCAGGTCTAGAGAAGTCCACAAGCGAGTCTGGACTATCTCAGGTTTAAAAGGCAACAATTTAAATGAAATCGCTGCTGGATACTGCAGGCTCTCTTTTTATACCCTCCCCAAACTTCCAGTTCTCTTTTAAAATTCACAAGTTTCTAAATTGGAAGCAACAAGATTTTTTTCTAGATGAAGAAATTATTCTTTAAAAAAGAGAAATAGTGGTGTTGTAAAGTCAAATCCCATAATAACCTTCAAAACAGTCTTAAACCTCTTTTTCCAGAGCCAGCTAATATGTACATTTAGCTAAACATGAAAAGCTGATTATATTTAGAATTTGAAAATGTTAAGAGAAATCTTTACCTTACACTCAGAAAATTAAGAATTAAAAGGCATTTTTGTTTCATAACATTAGGAAATTTTTCACTTTAACTGAAAGCTAAAACTGAAGTTTGTTTTTTAAAAGATATTTTTCTCAACTATTGCTTGTTCTCATTAATCTGATATTTTGTGGATTCTTATGATTACTGACTGCTGGCATTTGTATATGTGATACATTAACAAAGAAAAATGAACTGAACCTTTTTTTTTTCTGATTAAATAAAAGTAGCATATGATCTTTGCAAAGAGATGGAGGATTTAGAATTGATAATTCAAAGCATCCTAATTTTGATGGTGTAAGATAAGGTCACCTTCATACTCCTGACTCAGTCCCTGAAAATATCTTATTCTGGCAAAGTCTGTTCAGTAGTAATCAAGCAAACCAAAGGTATAATGAAGAGAGCTGAACAAATAATTCACACTGAATAATTTACTCAAACTTTGTCTCAAGTTCTGGAGTGTAAATGAACAGTTTCCCTGGATTTTATTTATTCAGAATGAATGTATATTATTTTCATCTGTACACACTTACTGAACTTTTGATCTATCTGATTTTAAAAAGCTAAGTCATGGGCCTAAATTACAGTTCATTTCATAATTTTTCTGATTCTCCAATAAATCAAGAAAACAGAAAGGTACCCAAATTTAAAAAAATAATCCAAGATGTTGATCATTATTTCTTATCACGTAAGGTACATTGGAAAAAAAATGTATTGTATCCTCTTGAGACAATTATGTCCTAGTCAAGAATGCAATCCTTGAAAAAACAGAAAACAGTAAAAATCACTGGTGCAAGGTTTTAATTTGGTAGTCTCCTGCAACATCTTACATCTTGCAGGTATCTGCTTTCTTCAAAAAGTGTGTTTAAGTGTTTACTTAGAAAAAAACATAATAGAATATTTCAGTTGGAAGGGACCTAGTCTGAGTATGTTTAAGTATCTTTGTGCCAGTGTGCGGTGAGGTGGAACAGGGAGCACAGTCATCCTGCCCTGTACAAAACCAGCGAGTATTCCAGCTCTTTAAAGGAAACACATCATTTTATTAATTTCACTGGTAAGAAGCTTTGATGAGCAGTTTTGTTGTGATGCAGTTGTGAATTGTGTAATGACCAGTTTCTGATTTGACTGTGTAGCATCTCTTATATGACAGAGTTAAAAAAAAATCTTACAACCAAATTCAGGAATGTCTTTATAGATGACAGGCATCTCTTTTCTTTGATGTGGTTAAATTTATCTTAGATTTTCTTACATTTAGGTACATCTAAGCAGTTGTCAGTAGCATTGCTTCACTTTGCATGGATATCTACAAGCTACCTTCAGCATGTTGGAACAAAAACATTTGCCTGTATTCCCAAATCAATTTTGAACCTCTACTCAGCTCTCTGCCTCAATGATGATATTGCTGCTGGTAAATAGCCTAAAGATGTATCAAGTTATACAAGCGACTTCTACTCACCCATTTATCTGCTGCATAGACTTGGCTTTCTTGCACCAAGAGATAAAAAACTGAGTATAATAACATTTAAATATTGTTCTAAAATAGTAATTATTGAGCATCATTACCTCTTTCTACTACAGAGAATTTTATGGGTTGTTTAACTCAAGGGAGAGGCAAGACTTTATTAAAATTGATGGATCTTTTCTATATGTGTCAAACTGATATCCTGTGACAAGACACTGAACGGCAAATCAACGTTTAATGTTCACTCTTTGAAATTCTAGAGATAAGGACCACATTTGCTTATGGTTAAAGGCAACTCCCATCCTTCCCACCCCCAATTCTACCTCTTAAATTATATAGAAATGGTTTTTCTAGAAAAATGTGCAATGAAGATTCCAGCAAATCAGACAGCACCAGAATGGATACTTAAACACATGAAAGTAGAGTAGAAATTACTATAATGTCGCCTTTCCATAGTGATAACAAAATGGATACTGGCGTTCAGCTGTGCAAAATACTGAGCTCTATTCAATAAAGAGCCCCAAAAGATAAGGCTTCTGATGTCCTCACTAAGGCTGTAGAATCCTAATGAGATGGTTCAAATCATATAGAAATAAAATCTACCAACAACCTGGAGTAGAAGTCAGGCTGAGAAAACTTTACAGTCACATTGGATTGTATTTAGGTTATTGTCTTTAGCTCTTTTTATCCTTGGAAATACTGTAGTTTTGTTTCTTCAAACAAAACACATAACAGAAATTAAATAGTCAAAAAAAATCCATACAGATCATTTTACTCATTAGGGCTTTTATATAGTAATCTTTTATTTTTTCCTTTTTTTCTTTTTTTCTTCCATATGCTTTTTTTAAAATTGCATGTATTTTATTTGGCTTAACATTACTAGGCTCATTATCCAAGCAAAAAAGCAGATTAATTCCTAAAACTCGGTTTTAAATTTCTCTTTGGAGGTTTGATTGAATTCTATTCTGAAAATTCACCTTATGATATTTTATCTTAGTGGTATTATTCAACTTCAGAATGAATCCTGTAGCAGTTTCAGCTTAGGGCCTCTGTTGGGAGACTAATCTTATTTAAAAGTACAGGAGTAATAATTGTGTAATCTGGGACCCGTTTCCTGTTCTGTTGCAGATTTTCTGGGCAATCATTTATATCCTTTCAGGCCCAATCCGATGAAATGAGCTATGGAATACTTCCTGCGGGATTCAACCAGCATATCATTATACTGCACATAGAAAATGGGCAAAATAAACATCACCTCTCAGATAAGATGTAAACATTCATTAAATGTTTTAAATTGCTGCAAGATTCTTAACATGTAAAACATTAGAGGAGTGATTTTAATATTTAATGTTCGATACAGTTTGTTTTTTTTTTCCTCTTTCCCAATCACTTTACATAAGAAGTCTCTTCAGCTATTCATAAAGGGATTGCAAATCCACATGACAAAATATGTAGTTGAATTTGTCTTAAAAGTTGAAAATGTTGTGGATGCTGCCTTCTCTCTAATCCTGTTCTCTAATACGAGAAAAATACATAAACCTTGTTAAGCCTGCAGAGACTGTATATTCCTCGTCCTTGCTAGAGAAATAAGTTGAAGAATAATTGCTCATGGAATGATTTCTAAGCAAGGTTTTGTTTGGGTTTTTGGGTTTGGTTTCTGGTGTTTGTTTTCTTTTTTACAATAACTCAGAGAAAATTATTTCAATGTTATAGAAGTAAAAATCATTCCATTTTTTACTGAAATATATTTTCCTCATGCTATATGTTTAGCATATGTTCCCTGAAGAGGCAAAATTGATTTCACTAAAGTCATCATGGGCCTAATAGAACTACCTTTTCCCCAGGAAAGTCATTCTCATTTACTTTTCTACTAAGGTACATCATAACCTTTCCTTGGATAAATAGCTACAGAGAAACATAAGAAACGGTATAAAAAACCTACGGATTTCTTCTTCTTTCATATTCAACTTTTAAAGCCCTACTAGGCAGAAATGTGGTTGATGACCACAAAATTTATGAGATAAATCATCTACCATCAAAAAATTAGACTATCAATAAAGTGACACAGAAAGGTATCATAATGAGATTTTTAAACGTTTTTAATATTCAAAATACAAAATTGCTTTAAAATGGGTGACAGTTATGAGAAACTTTCTCAGTTTTTATTTTTATTTTTTTCTGGTTCATATACGTTCAGTGTTGATTTGTTCAGTTCTGCATGCTTTTGAAAAATATTTCCACTGACCTAACACTGGGTTGGGAGAAAAGGCAGTAACTGTGGAGCTAGACACCCCTAACAATACATATATTTTTGTTTTAATTTTAAATAAAAGTGACAAGTCTCCAGGCAAAGCAGTTCAAGGCTGATTTCTGCAATACAGTACTGTAGCTCCTCAACAAGAGTTCCTAAGGCTTACAGTAAATTTGTGCATCCATGGGAAGTCTGGTCAAAATAAAATATTGCTTTAAGCTACATAACACCAAAAAATGCTTCCTGAAATTTTATCACCAAAATGTGCTCCATGGAAGAATACTTGAAAAATGCCACAGTGCTTTGCCAAATTTCCTTTAGCTGCTCTTGAGCAACAGAGGTGTGGGCTGGAGTGATTATGCTGTGTGTAGGGAAAGACAAAAACAGTGAAATAATTGAAAATTAGTTCTGTGATACTCAGAGAACCACTCTCTGCTCTGTTGTGCCACTTTTGAGGCAGTGTAACTGCAGGGCAACCAAAAGACCCACGTAAAATGGATAGTGCTGAAAACACGGTGTTTTCAAAGACCTTTGCAACTGGATGTCAACTGCAGTTTCATCATCGCCTGGACCTGCAGCCATCCAAGCCAGTTCAGACGTGTTTGCAGCTCCCAGAAGTGTCTGACCCAGTACCTAAGAGCTGCTTTTGTTATTTGGCCCTATTCACGCCGGACATGATAATGAGGCAAAAGAATAAAGCTTCCCACTGCAAGCAAAACATTCAGGGTGCTTGTCTAATCAATGACTCGACTGCATCCATTAAAAGGGCCAGAGCCCTCTGAGACCATTCAGATGTGGTGTGATATTGCCCTGTCCAGAAGTCAAGGAGGTGTTTTCTATTTTCTCTGTGGAGCACAAGGAGAGGAATTTGCAGAAGTTCACTGACCATAGTATGTGTGTTGCTTTCTCCATCACGAACACTTGTTTTTATAATTTTGTTTTCAGATAGGAGTGGCAAGCCCAGCTGGGAGATAGGCAGGGAGTCAAAGAGAGGAAAAGGGATCCCTGGAGGGTTAGTGATGTTCAGGCAGATGGGGGAGGAGGGAAGAGAATGTGGGAGCAGATGGGAGGGGGGAAGAGACCAGAAGCAGAACAGATGTGTGGGTGGGAGGGGGCTAATTTTGGTTAAAGACGAAGGAGTACAAAAATGAATTAAATTTTTAATTTACATTAAGAATCTTCTTTTACCCATAAGCACAGGTTTCGTGTCTTACACTAGAGGGAAGTTTGAACAGCCTGCAAAACATAAAAGACAGAGCAAACATCAACATCACTTGAGCAAGCACTAGAAAGTGAAGCAGGTCTGTAAGAGTTTCTCAGCCATGAGGTTTTGTCTCTAAAAAGCTGGAAACTGAAGGTTCCCACCTGTACTGTATTCCACTGCAAAAAGCACACATTTGGAAATATATGCAGCAGCAAAATAATAAAGAGGAGACTTATGTATGTGGATGAAGAACAGATCTTTGAATTTCCTGAATTAAAGAGGAATGATAATAAAATTTGAGTTATCGAGCCATGAGTGAATTACACACAGGTCTACCCTAAATAAATATAACCTATGTTTGCATGCAGAACATTTTCATTTCCTGTGAAGCCACTCTATTCCATCCAGTTCTGTATTTTGATGTTGAATTTTGTTGTTGTGCTTCCTGGCAGGGTGTGTAGGTTGTGAGCGAAGGCTGACTGGGAATGCTGCAGCTGAAAGTTAATTAGCGTGTTGGCAAGCTGTCAGCCAGACTTTTGTCTGTTTGCTTTTCATATAGAAATGAATGAGAGTGGATTCCAGAGGTGTCTGAGTACAATTAAGCATCTCACTCTCTAAAATAAATATTTTATATTACTGCATGCTTTTAGGAATCAGCCAGAGTGTATCCATTGATGGTATTTTCTGCTGATATCCTTAAATGTAAATATATGTAAGCAGGTAGAGAAGATGTAGTTTAATCGCATCTGTTTGGTAGAGCATGAAGGGCTAGATTCTGTGTTTCATTTAAACACAGAATATAATTTTGTGTAATCCAAAAACCTGCTCCAGGTTTGTACAGGAATATTGGAGATCAGTTTCTGGCCCAGATTAATTGGGCCTAATTTAGGTGCTGATTATAAAGCAGACAAGTCTACATAAAATGTTAAAAAATGATTTTCCAATTCTATGTTGAAACACTGCTAGAAATCTTGGAGTATGAACCAGTGTGCACCCCGTAATAAATCTCCACCCGCAGTAATTACCAAGCATGTGATGGCTCGATTTCACAGCCCAGAATTAAAGTGAGAAGCCTGCAATGGGTGCAGCAGGGAAAAAGGAGAGCTAAAAGGGTGCTAGAGAATGGCAACCTTGATTCAGACTGGATGCCACTCCCATGGGGACCCTGCCTATAAATGAGTTTCAGCTGACCAGGAAACAAAGAACAGTTTCTCCATTTGCAGAAAAGGAAGTGCATCAGCTCCAGAAATCACAATATTATTTCTGTCTTTCCTTGCCTCTGAGAGAGTACATTCACCTTGGGCATTCAGGTGTGCTTCAGGTATGCCACAAGAGTGCAAGCCCCCTGGAACAGGAAATGACTGGAAAGCAAAGATTGTGCTGCAGCCAACAATCTAAGCCTAGTGCTATTTGTCTCGTAACCAAGATCCCCAAAAATCTGATGTGTCCAGCAACAAGTGAGGCCCTAGAAACTGCCCTTCCTACCACTGCCCCCAGAGGAGATGAGGGCCTCCAGAGGGCAGGCTGAGTACCTCTGAGCAGAATTAGATTGTCCTACACTAGTTTTATGGCCCCCTGGAGGAGCAAGCACAGATGATATAGGCAAGAAAAATCTGCTGCAGACTGGAACATTGTCTGGAGACACCATGGAATACATTTCCCAACAAACCTGACTATCTGTTAAGCAGATTTCTAAGGCCTGGGTCCCTGGTGCTCCAGGGCAGACAATATATAGGGCCCCAAAAAAGGAACTTCCAATTCCTCAAAATGACCAGTAGTATTCAATATTTTTTTTTTTACCTTTTTAATATTTTAAACTTATTTTCTATAATAAAGTTGGCAAACTTTATGAAAGCTCACAACAAAGAAAGTCACAGAAACATCTAGGCACAAAGCACTCACATTCTCTTGGGTGCAGTTGTCCTCTCTTACTGTTTGCTTAGCTGGTTTGTGACTTAGCATAGAGACTGCGCTCAGTGCTGGTCGCTTTCTGAATCCCATTTCTGCTTTGTTTTGAAGTTCAGCGTGAAAATACCGGCTCAAAACCTTCTTAGGCTGTCGCTAGCTTTTACCTGAAGAAGGAAGGCTCCCTTGTGCCCTCATCAGTGTACACATGTGTGAAGTTTAGAGTATTAGTTTATATATTTTTAGAAAAGATGTAAACTATTTGGAATAGAAATTGATCCCAAGAGTTCATATATAACCCACAAGGATTCATATTAATCCCTAACCCACTACTCCTGCAGTTTTGATGGCTTAAAAGCCTACTATTTTAGAATTCTTTGTGTCTGTATCCCCAGCTGGTCCTTAATTGTTTCTCTTCTATATTTATGCGTACTCCAGATCATGTGTTGGTATACAATGTCATTATCACAAATTGATTTAAATCTGTCCAGCTCCAACTCTCAGAATCCATCAGCATAAAGCAAAGCATTTGTTTCCTGTTCATCACACGATAGTGCTGAAGCAGTCATGACTTCCAAGCTGCAAAACACATCAGCACATAAATTAGTAAGTGCAATTTATGAGAACAGATTCATAACAAGTATATTTCTATCAGCTTTGTATTAAAGAGGAATGTTTAAGTCGGGGAAGCTTGTCCCTCCAGATTGTCAGTCATTTTCAATCACAATAAGAAGAATCTAAAGCAATTTAAGCAAATATAGGAGTTTCTTTGTTTGAGTTGTTTTTTTTAACAAATGTTGCCAAGGTAGAAATTATGCCAGCTGAGAACTGGTTAGGTTCTGCCAATTTGCCTCAGCCGACCCCAAACCATAAGTTTCTAAGAGCACTGAAATAAAGAGAGACTATTGTTAATGTTGCTGAGCTGTCCAGAGGGTCCTAAAGTGACCTCTGTTATCTTCTATAAACACCAGGAAGATCTAATCCAAGTGCCAAAAGAGAGGCAGGTTATCTTCATTACAGGGATGAAGGAGAGAGCACGTAACAGCCTGTAGGATTAATACCACTCAAAATAAAAGTTACAGGGTACTTTTTGACATAAGCACCCTGTTAGAACGTGTTTCACCTCAAGTTTAAAGCCCATTAATCTTGTGAAGAGCCGGAAATCTACAGTCTGTGTCATTTAGCTGGCATGAAGCACAAACTGCTCAGCAAAGCTGCTGAAATTCTGATCTACAATAAGCTAGTGAATGAGATATGGACAGCCTTAGCAGCTTGCTGCTTTTGGTAGCTGCCATTACCAACAGCTGTCTCCTTTTTTTCCCTCACAGTTATTCATTTGGCAGTGTATATTTTTTCTCTAGTCGCCTGCAAAGGTAGAGGTGCCATATGAAATAGAACAGCAGAGGTTAAAGACAGTACGTTTGCCCTTTAGGGGAGATATCTTCATTAGAGATTTCTCTGATCTTATCCCTGGCTGTGCACCCCAGTTTACTAACACCTGGAAGCTACAGCCTGAGATTCTTGTGGGTAGCTCTGCAAGGTTTGCAAGGCTTCCTGGCACCTTCCTGAGACTCTGCTCTTGAGTATTTTGAGCATCATGGCCTGGACACCTCATGTGCAAAAATAAGGAGGATCAGAAAGCATCTGATCATGCTCCCTCTTGGGGACCTACTGCCCACTTCACCTCCCAGACTAATTTCTACCCTTTCCAAACTCCCCTTGATATGTCGGTGGTCTCTGTTCTGCCCAAACACATCCCCTAACACCCTCACCCACACCCTCAGGACGGGTCAGCAAAAGTGACAGATGACAATCTGATCAGGCTCTTGCCTAAAATCCAGAACATTCAGCAGCTCATTGGACCCAGATTCAAACAAGAGCACTGGTGACTTGCCAGGAAGGTCTAAAAATGACCTAATACCAACCTGTGCAGGACTGACTCCTCTGAACAGGAGCACTTCTTCCAGAGACCCCTGTGCTTGACAAGGACAAGACTGAGCATTCAGTGACTTCCCTTTTCCAATCCCTACCTCACCTCGTTTCTACCTCAAGCATTTCTCTTCTCTTTTTCCAGGGAGATCCGCTGCATGTTGAGAAGGACACTGAGAACAGGATGCTCAGAAAAGTTACATTTTTATTATATTATTTTTGCACACAAAACCTAACAACAGTTTGTATGGCAGATAGCTAACTATGCCTAGGAAACGCTGCAGCAATACCAGCTTCTCCATTATTCTCTTGTAAGTCCTGTCAGAACCTGTTTGCGGGCTGCTGTGGGCGGCAGGGGCTGCCCGGCGCTCGGCTCTGCAGAATGAAACACTTCGGAGTGCGACCTCCCGGGTGCCCTCAGAGAAGCCAACAAAACGATTCAGGTCAAGACAAATCAGAGAAGGGAATCAAGGGAAAAGGAAATAGAAATAGAAAACAGTCATTGATACTAAAGCTCACACCATAAAACTTGTAATAACTTGACCCAAGTAACCAGACCGACTGTTTTCATGACTTTTTTTTCCCTTCACCAGCACATTTACATGGATGATGCAAGAACAGAAAGGGCTGTGAGTAGATGATGAGAAATTAATTTATTTCTTAGTGCTGGTGAAGTCTCTGAATTTTATGAACAGAGTGGGTTTGGTTTTGTAGTATTTCCCTCATTTTGCTATATTAATACCAAGAGCCTTATTTTTCATATTTAGCCCAGTCCTTTCTATCACTGAGTGTATGTGGATACAAGAATTTTACCAGGATAGATCTTGAAACTTGAATATTCAGATGGAAAAATATATTCAAACCATAAATTAAGGAGGAATCTTTTTGATCATTTGCTTAAGAGAAATACACCTACATGTTCAAATGCAATTATTCATTGAAGTAGCATGTGTTGAGACATTGCCAAGGAGCTGACTGCTGTCTCAAGTTCATATTTCAGCTTGTGAACACTCATGAATCAACCTTAGAATTTTGTTTTCATTGCTGCTCAGTACTGTCAATGTTTTAATTCTTCACAAAGTTCTAATTACTGGAAATACTTTTTGCTGAATATCCCCAAGGCTTATAGTAAGTGAAAATCAGTATTTGGAAAAGCTAGTAAATGCAATCATCCCATTAAGGCATGACGGAAAAGCAGTGTTTTTCCTGCTTGTCCTTTGCTATCAGTTTGCTCATTGTAATAGCTCTTTTCTCTCTCTCTGTATTTTATACTCACTATACTCTGTAGTGCTTTTGTGCTCAGTGGCATCATATGAATGAATACTTTTTATGTTTGTTCTTGCCTTGATATGTATTTGTAAATCCTATTACCATGCAGACTGGAGAGGAAAATACACACCAGAATTAGTCAAATTAATATTTTATTTGTTATATTTGCTTCTCATAGTGACTGATTCCATATTTGGTCTTTAGACTTTATGATTGGTTAAATCAGCTGACTTAAAAGCATCTAGGACTCTGAAAGCTCTGTTTGCTGCAAGTTAAAATATTAAATATATATGTTTTCCTAGTATCTGGCCAGCTCTATTACCAGGAAGATAATGTGACACACTGAAGCATGAACTTCCCCACGTGCACCAGAAAAGTGACACATTTTCAATGAAAATTCATTGTATCTACAGGAAGGCAGAATAATCAAGGTCTCTGCACAGCCTTCTGTAGAGACACACGGGGAGGCAGTGAGGCCTCTTTTCCTTTCCAGAAGACTCAGCTGGATCCTGTACACAGGAACCACAGGATACTGCAGGCTGGATCCATCCAAATTCTTATTCTAAATCCTCTCATATGGAACTAGTGGAGAATAAAGAGAATGCAGTGAAGATTAAAAACATCAAACACCACTCTGTTATGGCAAGGGAAGGTTGCTGATAGGAATTTATCATTATTGAATGAAATTTAAGTCCAAGAAAAGAAAAAAAAATTGTAAAATGGGTGATTACTCGAGGTCTTTTCTCATATAAATACTTTGCATGTGTATACATTCAGTCACCGCAGCCTTAGATTGTGTTTGTAAAAATGAATTAACAGACAGTGCCATGACTTACCCTGGAGACTTCTGCAAGTTGAAAGCTTTAGCCTTGTAATTTATGTTTAATAATTTAACACATTAATAATATTTTAGATTTGGATTATTGAATCTAGGCATGGAGATTATTTAAATGAATATTTAATTTTTATTCACCTTGCAAGAAGACAGAATGTGTTTTTAATTGCCAACAATAAAATGCAGAAAAATTATCAGTAAAGAAAGCAATTAAGAAAGTGTTTTTACAAAGAATTCATAGCAGAGGGAGGTATTTTCATTTTTTAAGATGATAGAACAACCTTGTCAAAGGAATCAGCTTTAAGGATATGATGAGTTTTATTCTCACAGTTTCCTGCTAATTTATCTGCATTAGCACAAAATAACTTACGCAGTTTTTCATAGTTTCCATCTCTACGTTCTGAAATTATCTCTTGGGCTTTACATACTGATGTTCTGCCCAAAAGTTTGAGTTTCTTGAAAACCAGTTGAGCCCAAATTCTAGCTATTTGCAGTGTGTATGTAATCTTGAATCCGATGCTTGCAGTAAAACTTTGAAAAGTCTCTGAAATAATTTTGTACTTGTCATACTTTAGGGTTTTTACTATGCATTTGTTCTTCTGCTATTGGAGAAGCTATTGGTTTGTGAGTATTTTTCTGAAATTTTTTATTATTTATTAGTGTCCTTAGGAAGCAATCAAATCAACCTTTGCAGAACAGCATTTTATTTTTAGTACTGTTTCTCTGAAGCTATTATTTGACTGAATTTCAACTCTCTGACCTACCTTTCTTTAGAATGTAGAGACGCTTTAATTTCCACCTTTTGCCTCCAGCTCATACATTTTTAGCTTTACTTGTTTTTGGTTTCTATAATTCTTAGAAATTGAGGAGCATTTTTCTTCCTAGTCATCTAAACACTGAAACATTCCAAAAGAAAGTGCAGGACAAACCTCATCCTTTAAAGTTTTGCACCAGTGTTTACAGCTAATTACTGCTAAACTAAATAGCTTGTGATGCAGTATGCAGAAATCATGCATATCTTTTGTGGGTATTCAATATGAGCCACATATGTGCACTTTTTATTCAAGTTCCCTTCTGTCTAGCCAAATTATCAGATCATTATGGCTCGCTTGCCTGTTTGGGCTCCCTTCCAATGCATTCCACATTTGTATCCATTTTCCCCCTACTGGTCACTTACTATGCTGGAGGCTATTTTTAGTATTCTTAACTCCTCCTCTATTTTAACACTTTTCAAACAGGCAAAACTCTGCTGCACAAAGCAGGGGAATTATCTCTGCCTCACGTCCACGGTGGACAGGACAGAAAATAATAAGCTTAAATTATAGCGATGAAGATTTAAATTAGGTAATAAAGAAAGAAAGCAAAGGCAGGGAACAAAACAAAAAAGGGTTTCCTACCAAAAGGAGGGTTAAGCATTAGGAAAAACTGTTTGGGGAGTATATGAGATCTCTGTCACAGAATGTTCTAAAAAACAGGTTAGACAAACGTCTGTCAAGAATGTTTTAAGTATAACTGATTCTGCCTTGGGGCAGAGGGAATGGATGAGGTGACCTCTCAAGGTTTCTTGCAGCTCTATTTTCTGTTTATTTCTAATTTTCTTTTTTTTAGTCTGGATTTGGACAGGGTCTTCAATGCACTTTCTATTTGCAATGGGTGGTCAGATTTCTGTTTATAAAATACAGATGTTGCTGTTAAGAAAGATTCAGTCAAAAGAAGTTGTAGTTAGGAAAATTGTGATTAAAAATATCATTTAAATGCAAAACACTGAAAATATTTTTAGAGAAGTTCATAAAAACTAAGAAGAAAAAAACACAGAAAGGAGTACTTGAAATCATTAATTACATGAGGGGCTTCAAACATTGATTAGGCTGTAACACTTGTCCTTGTTCTAAGTGGTATTGACCCTTTAGAAATGAAGTTGATCCAATACTTTCTACTATAGCTCCTCTTAGGGATTAGGAGACTTCAAGTATTTTCTCTTGTGATATTCAGTTCTTGATAGCTTAGAGCTAAAATGAATTAATTCTTCCCATACAAAGAAACTATCAAATTCCGAGGAACACAGTTAGGTATAAACAGTACCTATGTAACAATCACTGAGTCAAAAAAATATTTTGTGTGCTTAGTTGGAATCAGCTGGAGTCATGTAACCCTTTAATTCCTGAAGCATAATTTCAAAGGTTTTATTTTCATTCCTCAAGCACTGCTGTTAGAAAGAGAAAGCCAAGCTTCCATTGAGGGTGATGGGAACCTGCTACACCCTCTGGTTCCTGGCGCAGTCTGTGGTGAATGCTCGCCAAAGGTCCACTGAGAGCCTTGTTACAGGGTTGTGCAAAACAGTTCTTCAAGCAAAATGTTTGCTGGGGGCTCCTCACCTGTCTAAGGAGGGTTGTTGTTTTACCTCAGAAACCCAGAAGGCATTCCCCACAGCCAGGAGAAACAAAATTCAGTTGCAGTGGGATCTGTTAACTTTATTCCATTTTCTTTTCATGTACTGTAAATATACCTCATTGAATTCAGATATATTTTAAAGATATTTTAAATATAGATTAGATAGTGTGGAAAGCAGTTTGGATGTTTTATAAATATTTATCGTTTTAACGTGTCATACTTCGAAATTCAGATTAAAAATTCACAAAGCTCAACATATTTTTCATCTCAATCAGCTAGTGAGTTGTCAGATAGACTTGTTATTTATTTATAAGGGCTTGTAATTGAGGCACATTGTCACACAGGTGATTGGTGAGCCAGGCAGTGACACTGCGGTCCTGCGGCGGACAAATGTGCTGGTACCACAGGAAGATTGCTGAGATGTGCTGTCAGCTCTATTAGCAGGCACAGAACTCTCATGTACATAGATATGTTTCTGCTGGCAACACAGTGACTCTGCCTCTTAATCTAGTACAGTCTCAGTGATGAGAAGAGTGCACATTTTCCCTGAATGCTTTGGCTCAGCCAAGACGTTGGGCTTTTTGTGCGTGTGTGTGTCTAGTTCAGATAGACAATGAAATATTTTGGGGCTTCAAGTTTCTTTGAATTTTTAAATGATGTGAGAGTCCAAAGTAGCCCTTGCCAGACCCTGAAAGCTGTGTGTTGTCAGTCAGTATGAATTCATGGAAGAGGTTGAAATAGCTGTATGTAATGGTCTGGTCTAGATTTTTCTTACAGTTTGGGATCTGCTTTCTATTTCTTTTATTCTACCTTTCTTGAAAGGTAATGTAGAGTTTCATTGCAAGACTTTAAGGTACTGGGAGATGCCGTTGATTTGTGTTGCACTGAGGTAACAGGTGTGCTTAGTGAATTTTGTATTAAGACAATGCAGGCAGTAACAGTACAGACAATAACAGTAAAAACAAATTTATTGGCTTTTAAAAAGGATTAGAAATCTGCTATAATGCTGACAATGTTTTTGTTTCACATAATTTCTCATACCTAATTATGACTACACTCTCATATATTCCAGCATGGCCTGAGAGACAAGAGTCCAGATATTTACCGTTAATTTATTATTTTGTATTTATTCTGGATTTCAGATATATGCATCACAATGCCCTCTGTCCCTCTCTATGCAAGCACTGGGCTCGGTGGTTCATGAACTGTTGTTGGCTGTTGTTAAGAGGGGCAATCTGGATATACATAAAAATTCAAAACCAATAACCTCCAGATACAATTGAGAAACTTCTAAAACAATTATTTAACTTCTTGAGCAGTAGAACAACATACTTCTTAGCTCACCTGTGTCTTTTGCCCACATTATTCAATACCTGAATAGCTGGTTGTATCATTCTAACCTTTTGACTGCTTTTCTTCTTCTGAATGAGACACATATCCTCTGCACCTCTGTGGTGAGGGATCCGGCAGGGAGCCAGCTGTGTTTTGACAGCACCAACCACCCCCTTTAAGTTAAATAGTTATATAAACGTCTATTTTCCTGCACAAATAGGCAGTCAACTTTGAAAAATAGTTATATTGTTTAATATTATTTTAACTTAAGAATTTTTTTCAAAGAAACTAGAAAACAGTTCTTTTGAAGAGCTATTAAGAAGTACATTAATGATTGTTTTGTCGTCTTTATTCTTTAAACAAGGAAAGTAATATGATTTTCCTCTGAAGGTCAAGAGCCTAGTTGTATCGTTTTTGGTTAATATCAGATATATATGTATTTTTTCCACCATAAGCATGTTATCTTTCTCTATCACATTTTCCAGATTCGTTCTGCTTACCTACAATGGCTATAAGTGAACATCTAGGTCAGAGTCATAAGGAGAGACATTACCACTGCAGCTGTTGAGAAATTGCTTTGGTGGTCTTTGCTAAATTTACACTAGAGATGTAAATACCTCACTTAAATACGTCTTTTAGTCTCGATTTATTGTCCACTGTATCTGCTCCTCTTTTGAAATTTTAAAGACTACAGGAAAATGATAGGCCCTTGGTGTGGAAAATCGTGCTGAAGCAGAAAGTAACTCAGCACAGCAAATGGTATCTGGCAAACACAGCCCACGGGCTCTTGTTTATAACCCTTCTTCCAGCCCAGGCTTTGTAGGGCACTTTGCCATACATTTGTGGAGACAAGAAAAACAAAAGATGGATAGCTTAAAACAGTCTACAGAAATTTCACCCTAAAGCCCAAAAAAGCATAACCAAAGACTCCCAAACCTGCTAAGAGTAGTTAAGACTATTTTGTTATTCTGTCAGTCATATTAAAAAAAAAAAATAAACCATCAAAAAATCATACTAAAATTTAGAGGGGGCGGAAATCACTGTGGTTATAGTCCCCAGCATTGCCTCCTGTATACAAGTCTGATCTATTCCTTCCTTTTTATGCCCTGAGACAAATACACTTCCTGAAATTGCATTGGCTCTCTAGTGAGTTTTCTTAACAAAAAAATTTAAAAGCCCAACCAAACAAATAAGCTTTGTTCAGAAAAGCAGCCCACACAATTTTGTAAATCACATAGAAAATGAAACAGATGCCCTTTTATGAGTAAAGGCAAAAGATTTTTTATATATTTTTTATTTACTTATTTCTATTCAAAACATTGCAATTAATTAAGTCAGCATTTTGTAACAGTTTGACTGTTTGCCAAGTTAAAGTGATAGAGATGTTCTCTCCCTCTTTTACCTCTGTATGTGTCTCCTCCAATGAAGCTGTAAGATCTCTGACTTTTTAATCTGTATACATTTAATAATGTTTCTACCACTGTGCACTGCATTTACATGATACCATAATGTAAACAGCAAGTCACAGAGAATTCTGAGATTTCCCACAGAAATTTCTGTGATTTTTCCTACTTCTAGTAGCCCAGAAGTGCTTATCCACAGATTTTTAATAAAATTCAAAGTTAGTGAGATATTGTGCCCCAAAATGCTTACATTCATCAAATATAACTTGAAATTCTGTAATGTTTATTTCTATACTTCAGAGGGAAATATTGGAAATACTGTATGCATTTGATACATGATTCAAGTAATTCTCATCTGTTATCTGCCAACAAGACACTCATGAAAAGCAGGGGGCAAACTGACTGGAGCTTGTGTGTGGGTTCCTAGAATAGTTGAAGGTTTCAAGGCCATAAAAAAGCAGAGGGTGAATAGCTCCCAAGCTGTTAATTTCTTTCTGAAATTCACTCCACAGCTGAATTTTGAAGAGATTATGCAAAACATCTTAGTATTTAGTTATCAGAATGCATATCAGAAGTAGTCATTATGACTAAACTCTATAAGGTATATTTGATCATTTCCTGTGTTACCAAGATTTCCATATGAGCTGTAGCTTGACTGCAGACAACTGACCATGGTGTTACATTAACAGTATTATAACACCTAAATGTCCCATTAGTGATTTCAGATGAGTAAAGAATATGTTGAGAATAATTATTTTAGCTCCAAAGACTCAGATTAAGCATATGAAAATATTGCAGTAGTGAAGGCCATTTGAAGAATGAAAGATTTTTCTAACACACCATATTTGAAGAACAGACTTCATCCCTCATTAATAAAAATATATTTCTTCATTCCTAACAAGAGGAAATAGGTAAACTTTGTTCTGCCTAATAAGATGTGGTATTCAGTGCCCATGTAAGAGAGGAAGGATAATCATGCACAAGTAAAATCACTGATATGCAGAAATTTCTTGAAAGCCATCATTTCTTGTCTATTACCACATCGTTAGTTCAAGTAGGGTCAAGGCTTACACAGAAAAGATTATATAATTACTTAGGCAGGGTTTGATACATCCATTATAATCCACTCTTAATTGATATTTACCCACTTTTCTATGCTACTGGACAAGTTTTTAAGAAGGACTTGAATTCATAGATGATGGTGGCTTGACGAATAGGTGCTGTGGAGGTGTTAATATTCTTGACAGTGAGCATTAGCAACAGTAGCCATTTTAAGAGTGATGTACCTTAAAAGGGGGATATCTCTTGAAAGGTCAGAGAGCAGCACCACCACCAACTGCATCAGAGATTCTTCTCCAGCAAAACTGGAAAATAACTTACTTTGGGAAGTGAAAAATTATATCAGAATTTGAATTCTTTCTTTTAATTTATTATTAAAAATATATTAAATTAATAAAAAAGACAATTATTCTTTATATTGCAAGAAAACAAACTTTTTCTCTTTGGAAGGTAACAGAAGATCTTATTAAGTTGTACTTGACTAGCTCTTATAATAATACTTTGATATCTGTTTAAGGCATCTAAGTTAAAGGTAAGCAAGAAAGGAAATGCATAGGGCTTCAGAATCTCAAGACCACTTATTTCAGCTTATCACCTGTGTATAATGAATTCCAATTAACCTGTTTCTGAGTTACCTATGAAAGGATAAGGAAATGACTTATTTTTATATCACCTACACATTTCATTTCTCCAGTTGAGCTGAAAGATGGACACACAGATATAGTGAAATGGAGAAATGCCAGGATCACAAATCATTTTGAAGGGCTAAGGGTTTTAGAAAGATGTTTCTTTCTTAGAAGCCCTTCTAAATCTGAAATGCTCATGACCATAGAAGTATATAGAAAAAAAACTGTCAGCACTCCTTTGTTTTTTTATCTTTTCTTCGGAAAAAAAGCTCAAAGCACTGCTAAGGATTTTCTAATTCCTGCTGATTTTGTTTTTCTAAAAATGTATATAGATTCCTTCAACCTCAGAGATTCATAAATGTTATTAAAAATGAATGGCAAGCCTGATTTAAATTGAAATGTCAGATGGTTGGTTTCCTAGTAGTTAAAAAATAATGACAACTGCATAAGAAGCAAGCTAAATTAATTTTAAAAAGAGGTCTGGGGTTAATTATAATATGAGTAACAAGCTATAAGAATTGAAATATTATGCCTATAAAACATGTATTTACACACATGTATGAATTTAACAAGGTATCCTTATGAATGGACAGGTTACCTAATTCTGCAGCCCGTTTTGCTCATTAATCACACCATGCCTCTTACTTTGTCACTCCTGTTCCAGCACCGCACCTCTGAGGGGAGGGATGTTAATTATCCCAGCTCTGCTTCGGCTGCTGCTGTCGCTGAGCTCACCGGGGGTAGCGAGCACCAGCTGGAACTCCCTTAAGACTTTAGTTTGCTTCCCCACTGCTCCTGATAAGGGCAGGAATCAGACATCACAACATCAGATCTCTGGCGGGAAGGGTCACTGTGCAGAGACCCCGAGGGCAAAACAGACTTTCTCCATATCTCTTCAAACTTTGAATATTTGTGCTAAGGGGAACTGAGTTACTTGTGTCCCTCTGTATCTGACTTTTGCATTTTAATAAACTGATACGATCTTCTGTACTGATATGTTCTAAGGCCAAATTTATAGCAGCTTGAATCCTTAAAATCTCGGGCACAATTTTATTACTTTTAAAATTAAATTAGAGCTTTCACTGCTGTAGAGCCTTCTTTTAGAAGCAAAAACACCTCTACATACTATAATTTAAAACCAAGACCCTCAGTGTATCTCCCCCTCACCACCCTGAATTAACCCAAGGCACCCTGTACACGTTCCTTAAGGGCAGCTCTCCTGTAAAGATTCTAGGAAAGGGGAAATCTGAACACTGACTATCCATAGAAAAAGCCTCCAGTATTTGTAGAGGAGTAACAGAGAATAAGAGTGTGGGATTCTGCAGAAAATCATACCATCAGTGTTCACCAGGCTTCCAAGTTTAAGAAGCTGTGAGACACTGCACGCTCCAAGACCTGGATTTTCCTTCGTGCAAAAGAAATTATGCTGGATACTGCAAAGACCTTAAATGCATGGTGGAAAAAATGTCTTCTAATTATTTCTATTATTCCATGGATAGACAGCTAATAATTTGCCCTAACCTGATTTCTTCAGGTATTTCACACATATCTCACCAGTAATATGTAATATAGGTACATTTTTAAAGCATTTACAAACTGAAAATGAGTTTTATATTAGAAATGTTTATGAAAGTGTAAAGAATATATCCTACCACTTCATAAAGCATACAGCAAGAACAACCTTTAATAACTCACGTGCACTGTAGAAAGTTGTTTTATACATATGAAGAGAAAGAAAAATCTAAGAGATACTAGTAAATATCTTTATAAACTTACATTTCTATTTCAATTTTTTTCTAGAATAGAATAAATGAGGATTAAAAGGCTTGAATTATATGTGACAGTTCCTGAGTACTGAGTATTAAGATAAACTACATAGTATTCCACTAGAATCTGAGCTATGATTTCTGGTTAAATATCATGTACTGCTATCTTAGAAAAATAACCCATAAATGAGAAGTTTCAATAGAGAAAGACACTAAAATATACCTTTCTATTTAAGATGTAGCATTAAGGCCGAAAGAGCAAAACCCTGACTGACCTCCTAACCCCTTTTAAACCAAAAGAACCGTGCCTTACTGAGCTCAGTTTTATAAAGTATTCTGTTGAGACTAATTGAGGACGGAGTAATGAAAGGGCTCAGGTCAGCTGTGAGTTGTATGTGAGGCTAGAAAAAAAATTAATGACTTTATTTTGAGGGATTCTTTCTTTCTTCATCATTTATGAAAATAATTAAAATTTTTTGACAATTTTAGGGTATTCTAAGGTCAGTTCTTCTATGGCAAGTCTATATGCTTCTTGGTGAAGGTATTGCAGACATAGGTAGAGAATATGTAAGTTGCTGTCTGCTCATATTCTTTCTGTTCTTCTCTACCATGAGCTATAAGTGACTAATTCTTCCATTTTCCTCATGAGGTCCATGAGGTGAAAGTTCTCCTCTCTAGCTGATCATGTTAGACTTTGATGTTTCCTTATGAGAAATAGAACTGCTTTAAACAGGCTCAGGTGTTCAGGTCTTTCTCTGATCTTTTCTAGGTATAAATAAACATTTTTTTTATTCTTAAGGTCTGACTTTAGTATTTTTGTCATAGAATGGGTAATTTAGAACCAGATTAAATAATATCTTCTATAAAAAAGAAAGAGATAGTGTAAGATTTGTTAAAATTACTTCAAAGATTTTTTTTAATATCATTTTCTTAAAAACCTCACTATTATGTAAACCAAGATTTTATGAGTTTTTCTCTTCCTCCAGGAAAAAGTTTAGCTGAAAATGAGACTGTCTTTTTGAAGCCCCAATGTTTTAGTGCACTTATCATTATTGTACTGTGTTTTCATGCTTTCATGGAGGTGGGAAACCAGTTGATACCTAACGTGAGATACCTTTCTGGTAAGTATAAAAGTAAATAATCCTGTAAATCTCTCTCCTCCAAATACAGGTCTTGTCTGCTTTGTGAAGCCTGCCTAAATGAATATCACATTGTAGACCATATGAGAACAGTAACTTGCCACTGCAAGCTGGTATTAAAAAATGGAAGGATAACCTGATACCAGCAAAATATTTTAAAATTAACCAGAGCTTTAAATCTGAACTGATAGAACTGGACTTAGTCATTTGGACTATGGGAACAGAAGAATGGAGTTATTCCTGTATTTCCCAATCAAGAGACAGAAGGGAAATCATTATGCATTCTATAGCTTCCTACAGCTAAACTATTCAGTATATTGTATTGTACCAAAATATTCTGAAGAACTAAGCAAATAAAGTTGAAATTGCTTATGAATATAATGCAGGTTTGGTGTATTTCAGGCCTGTTATATACTGTGCATTTGCTGATATGTTTTTTTCATAGAACTGCGTATTCAGGTATATAATAGCGGTGACACTCAGACTGCATTCAGGTTACATCAGCACATCCACTGAAAAAGCCTTTTAAGAGACAAACTATATTATTTCACAGTAAAGAGTATAAATCTGCCTCTTGATACATAAGTATTAATTCAGGATTGTGAACTTGCACTCTCTTCGAGGCCCGCGGTGGATAGCAGACTCTGTGCAGTGGAACAAATTGTGTAATACCTCTACAAGGCTCCTATCCCCGAGGAGCTTTGATAATAGGGATATATATACCTTGCTTTTCAATTAGTGAAACTGAAACAGGGTCTTCAGAAAGTGGAGAACAAAAAAACCCAGGAAGGAGGAGTGAATAGGGAAATCATAACTGACCTAGCTGCAGCAGACCCAACTCTTAATTGCCTGGCTTTATCGCTCCAAACGATTGGAAATTAAGTTGAATGTATATCTTCATTCAACAGAGCAGTATGTTCATAATATCAAAATTCAGAGAACTACAGTATGCACATTACTGATGTCACTGAAGAGACATGAGTATCCTTCTATCTGATCAGTTCAGACTAATTTTATGTACTGTATTTGGGTGAGTTTATGGGTGACAAAAGGAGTCAGGCAAACACAGCTGGAAATTTTCTAGCTGATGTCTGTATTACAAAACATCCCCAGCATTGGCAGTTTCCAATTTTCCTTTGTAACTGTTAAAACCTGGTTTACCTAATTAACTCCTTCAGTGTTAGTATGAATTGCTATCATAACATACTACTTCCTTTTTCAACTAAATTATTTGCTAGAAGTGTAACAATCTTCTTTCTTTCATTAAAATCTTGGGGTTATTTCTTGTTGTAGTTGAGAGTGTACTTGTTGAGGAAAGATGATCAAATTTTTCATAAAGTAGCTCAAGAAAATCTGGATAAATAAGGCAGAATCTTGTGAAAAGTAATCAACTTGGCAATTGGTCTGCTCCTGGTAGTGGTCTACTCTTCCCTTTATGTATGTGGTCTTAGCCATCCCTCAAACCAGAGTTATCCTGGACAGTCTTGACCAAGAAGCCCCACATTCCTCTCTCTTGATTTTTCTCAGTGTACAAAAAAATTCAGTTTGACATGACCATCTGCAGAGATAACAGTACTGAAAAAGGTATCTAATTATTTCATGACTGGCTAGCTATCATTAGTTTCCTTTATGGAGAAATAAGAAGAACTTAATCCATTAGAATAACATTAGACTAATATAACCATGTAAAAGTTTTCTATGGTGTGCTGTTAGAACAATTTCCTTTTGAATGTTACATTGATTCTTGCTACCAGGGAAAAAATTTGCATTGGAGATAGAGCGCTTGGCTGTAAAAGCACCGTATCTTATTCTCAGATAGTGCTGTAGTGATGGTACACAAACAAAGTAGATGTTTGGCTGATTTCAAAGAGTTATCAGAAAATCCATAATTTCTTGTTTTTACACCATGAATATTAGAAACTGTACAGCCGTGAGGTAAGAAAATGTGAAAAATCTTAGAATGTGAACAAAAAGAAAGAAAAGCTGTGAGAGGCCATTCTTATGCCTATTGCACAGGTAGAAAACAAGAAACTACAGCTTTTATGACTTGAACACCTGACCGAAAAGATTAAACTCTTCCTTGGCTTTCTCCCTCAGTGACCTCATTCATTTTCTGTGGAAATTGGACAGAACATTGCAGCCTCTGAGTGTCTGTTTTCTGCCAGCTTCACCATTTCTATTAACTAGCTGGTGTTCAGTAAGGGAATTTTGATCTCCAGGGCCCTTTGAAGAACAAAACAAACTGAAACCATGACTGACATACTGTCACCCAGTGGTAATCCTCCTTGATTTGCAAAATAACTTGCTAAAAATTGCCTGTCTCTAGATGTGGGGTTTTTTATGTAGTAGTGACTTAGTATATGAGTTCTACCTCATTACTCCAACACCACGTCTTGAAGGGGTAGTTCTGACCTTTCTCACTAAGTGACCACCAAGTTTGAGTGGAACTTTTTTGATCTATTTTTCTCCTTACTGCTGTTTCACAGAGAATCCCTCTGTTACTGCAATGTGGTTTATTTTCTCCATAGATAACTTTTTCTATCACAAAATGTTTATTTAATGTCCCTTAGTATGTATACTGACTAGTAGTTTTTTCCCTTCTCAGTGTTACCTCAGTGATTTTCAAAGATTTCTTCAGCTATTTTATAATTGTTTCTGGCAGGACTGTTATCCATGTATAAAACTTAAAAACTAAAAATCTTAAACCTAAGGTACTATGGATAAAAATTAAGAGATTGTTTCATAATGCATATCTAAATTTTAATTCTATTTTGATAATTTTTAATGTGCTCTTCTTGGTCAATATTTATAACTTTACTCAGCAGTGTTCTGTTGAATCCTTTTACGAGAAACTGCATCTGTACTCAAAAAAAGGCTCTGAACAACATTGTCATCAGATTTCCTGCCTTAGTCACTCCCTAGCAATAAAGGGAGTTTTACCACCCTCTCTGTTCAAACCTAGTTATCTTGTAAGTGTTTTAGTGTTATAACCTACAGCTTGTCATAATTAATCTACTTCAGTTTGGAGTTCTTATTCTCTGATTCTTTTTTTTTCTCAAGGAGAGAACATATAATCTGTTTCACTTTTGTTTGTGTTTGGAACATACATCAAGAATCCTACTTAAACACTTCTTTTCCTCTTGAGAGGAAACAGTCTTAACCTCAACAATATTCCTAACTGCTCCTTTATGCGTCACAGCAACCTCCATGTCTCCATGTTCTCAGAAAGGAAATTGATATCAGCACTGATTTCCCTTGGTTTGTGTTCAAGAAGCAGACTTGAGCTTTTAGCTTTTAAAAATATTTTGAAAACTTGTGACTATAAAGTGTTGCTATCAATAATGAATATGATGAAAATGTCAAGTCAGAAGCACTAGACGATGTTGGTTTACAAATGTAAAAATGGCCTAAAATAATGACTCTGAGATTTTACTTCTTCCAGTCATCTCAGGCAGGTTAGGTCAGAAGGCTGAAGACAGCAAAACTATTCACATTATCAAGATTACTGCAAAATAGTCTGTCTTGGTACACATCTGATTAAATGAGAAACATGTTCTTTATCCCAGAATCCCAGGCTGACAGCATCACTCTTACAGCTGGGTTAGAGGATGCTGTAGTGTAGGTTTCTGTGTCACCACTGACACCCTGTCAATATTCATATTGTTGTGTGAAAACTTGCTAATGTACGATGGCAATAATGTGACTTATTAAACGTTTTCTTACTGAGGTAACAATTGCTTTTCACCTCCCCTTCTCACCGCCTCATGCCCTCACTGCAATGGCTGGCTCAAGCAGCTGTCTTGTAACTATTTAGAACTACAGTGTTATATGATTACACCTTGGCTGCTTACAGACAAAAACTAAATTTTCATTTTCCTTATTTTATTTTCTTTTTTTTTTTTTTTGGTGGGCATTTTATTCCAGCTTCACAAAGATCGGGTTGGGCATGTGAAGCCTGAAAGCATGACTCATTCACAGCAGTTTCATGCTGCCACAACTTGTGGAGCTTCAGATTGGTTGTTCAAGATGGTAGAATGCTAGGATTGTCATTTCAATTTTTCTGCATTTCATTTTAAATTCTTTTTAATGGTGTGTCTGCACTGGCCACAGCATAAATAAGAAAACAGGATTTGCATTTAGAGTGCTGTAAAATACTGTATTCCTTTGGGTATACTCACAAATATACCCCTTTGTACAAACCAAGATAAGAATATGGAAAGAAATTTGATTAGGTACTAAATCCAAAATGTTGCAAGAATGTGGTCTAACAGTCACCAGGAACTTAAGTCAGGCTACTTATACAGCACAGTCTAGAGTGGAAAATTAAAATGACAGGTTTAAGAGATAAAGACAATCTTGTTCTTATTCAACTTCAGGGTTCCTGCCAGTTTCTCTTATGAGGAGTAATGTAATATTACATACACATCTACTATAAACAGTGAGACTTTTATACATATGTGCAAAGGATACCATTTGATGGGAAATAAAATAAATTACAACCTTGTAAAAGTTCTTTAATTTATTCTTATAGGCATTTCCCTCTGAGAGACATGGAGCAAAAAGTAAAGCCTGTATATTTTACTTAGTGTCTAATCAAGGTAATAAACTATGGTTTTCAATTATGGGAGATAAAAATTCTGCCCTTAGCTAAACTAATAAACAGTGTCATTAAAGCTTATGCAATTTTAATTAATGAATATCTAGAGTTTTTAGAGCGTTTCATTTCTCGTTAATAGGTCTCTGTGACACACGTGAGTGTGGGACTCTGTTCTTCCTCCGTTCTTTAGGTTACTTTCACCTTCTTTTGATCTCAAAGTTGTTGTAAAGTTTCTCTTCTTTTATTCCATTTCTTTGTCATCTGGCTCAGTCATTACTTGATTTTCTTAGGACTACATAAAAATACCACTTGAGGCTACAATAGATGTTTGCAGACTTCCTCTAAAACAACAGAGCCTCCTCCCATCTCCTTCTGATAATGACATCAAAAAAACATTTACAGTTTAGAGATACTTGGCAAGCTACTGCATTCCTTTCCTATCAAGTTTTACGGCTTTTATACAGCCAGCATAACTGATTTAATCTCATACTCATTCTATACATACTTTTTTACTGATATTTTCCTGCATACCCTCTTATAATTAGGAACTAGGCCCCTGAGGGCCCAATTAGCCAACATGTGAATGTAATTATAACCCTTGAAATGTTCTTTTCCATGTGTGTCTGTGATATGACTTTGACCGTGCATAATGTGAACCTACTCACAAGGAAAGTTAATCCCCTAATCATTTGTAGAGAGAGCTTTTCTCAGATTTATAGGAGGAATACAAATGGTTATAGAATATCATACTCCAGGTAGTGTAGTAAATATGTAATGCTCCTGTGGCACTATTCAAGAAATAATCCAAGTTTCAGAGTGTTTTAGTATCTATTTCCACTGAATTGTAAATTCTGTGACCTTGCTAATGTGTCAATAATATCTGGATTTACTTTACTTCTGGGATTTTAAAACTTTATTTAAATATTTGAGACATTACCTACACATTATTCCAATGTTTCGCTGAGGCAAGTGATTAAAGAAATTCCCATTCTCAGTCTCTAGAATGTGAGGAAAATAAACCACAAATTTTTGAAATAGTATTTTCTGAAGTCTGTTTTCTTAACATTATTTTTGCCACACTCTCTGAATTAATGTGGACAAATCTCTCAAGCATCTGGATATTTTTATTTTACTTCCTGCGCCTGAGTAAAACCTCTACAGAAAAAACTTCCCTGATTTTTTTAAGAGCTGTTACTGAAATGAATAGCAAACACTAACTTGCATGGACAAGTAAGTATGATACAAAATTAGATGTCTTCTGGGCTAATACCTAGTTATTTTATTCTGGCTTCCTTACTACATGTCTGCAAGATATAAAACCCCACAAGAAAATAAATCCATTCAACATTAATATCTAGCACTATGTTGGTGATATCCTTATTGGGTTTGACTTGGTTTAGGAAAAAATCCATGCTCCAACTGAAAACAGAAATAACAAGTTGTCTTTGGAAAGAGGTTTATTTCTGAATACAAATCTTGTACAAAGTATGTGTGGAAAACAAAATAAACAAAACTCGTGAGACTATATTGAAGCTAACAATCTTACACTGACAACTTAATTGTCAGAGCGGCCTATTATTTTGTCTTTTTGAGGTTTTTTTACTTCATCTCTAAAGACAGTTAATCTTAACTTACAAACAAGTCCTGGAAATATGTGTGTGTTTAAATTGACTCCTCTGAGATGTAGCAGGCTGGCATTACGGGAGAGACTTGGCGTATCAAAACTACTTATGGTTGGCATCTTCCATTTTCATTAAAAATGAAGCACTGCAGCAGATGGGCTTCGAAGATATTTTTAAGATTTACGTGCCAGCCCATGGGAGGGCTCCAGTGCAAGCAGTTCCTTTACAGGAAGCTGGAGCATCCTAGGTCAGGGGAGGAGACCAGGCAGCCTGTTTGTCACACATTAGGATCCTTTCATGCATTTGGTGTTGTTGAATTTCACTCTGCCTGTACAAACAAGTCATTTTAATAGGGGAAGCTTAACATCTCTCAAGTGCTTGTCCTGCACCAAATGTAGAGTTTAAAGACATAATAAAACAAAATGAACTGAAATAAGCGACACTCTACAAAAAAGGCTTTTAGTCATGTGACATCCTGGCTGCAAATGGCGTGTTTGGTCTCAGGATTAATTTCTCAGTTTGGCTCTGTGCTGAAGCCACTGAAGAGGATGGGAATATTGCCACTGACTTCAATTGGTGTCAGAAAAATTATTCTCCTCAGTAATGAGAACTTCTTTTCAAGCCAGTCTACCAGTACATGTCATAATATATAAACAAGGGAAGTGTGGAGCCATTTAAGGATAAATTTTGTCTAAAACTACACTGAAAAGGCACAATCCTTCATAATTCTCTCTTTATGTTGCTATTTAAAGAAGTTGTTTCTTTCCTTGCTTTAATTTATACCAATTGATTTATACCAGCTGCAATACTTCAGTATTCAAATGCTAAAGCTATTGGGAATCCTTGAAGAGTTTAAAAATATCAGCAATTTTGACTGTTAATTCTGTGATTTCTGTTAAGCTTTCACATTAAATACTTACCAGACTGCTGCAGCAGGCTGAATCTGCTTGCTGTCTTCAAGGTCTGACAAAAACATCCCTGTGTCATGCCAGCATGTCTCCAAATGTCCTCTTTGCCTGTCTCTGATGTATGAGCCCTCTGCTTTACCACTTAAAATTTCAAGTTCAATTGTTATTTCCATAGTGTTTCTGAGAAAATAATTGGTTTTTACTGAGCATCTGGATGTAAATCCCAAAAAAGAAAACAAATCAGTCATTTTCTGATAATTCAGGAATATTCTTCAGGACCTCATGGACACAAGACCTTTTCTTGCACCTTAGGCTGCATTTTTGAACCTTGCAGTATATGATTTCTGTCCCTCATTCTACATCTAAACAACGTCCCTCTGTCCTGCTGTGAAATAAAAATTATAATTTCCCCTCTACTATCCTAAAATTCTAAATCCACCCATGAGTCTTTTTTCTCACAAGTCTTTTAGTTTTCAGAGTTGTTTTTCTTTTTCCTCAACAAAACTTCAAGGGTCTTTTTTTTCTGTTTTTGGAAAGTGGAGTGTGGAAAGATACCAAATTCTTGCAGACAGGCATGAGAAAATTTGCTTTCCTGAGGAGCATACCTTTCGACCGAAGATGTTTCATCTCTTTGCTTCTCTTAAGTTTTAGTAGCAGAACTGTGCTGAGATCTATGAGGGGCCTGGGAGCCTTACCTGTGGGACTGAATACCCGGTTGCACGTACTTACAGAAATACGGTAATGTTCTAACTTTGTGCCATTAGTTCATTAATTCTATACAAGTTCCCTAAATTATGAAAATATCAACTGCACTAATGACAAGAGCTTTTTGTGCTGCAGGACAAGACTATTAAGAAATTAATAGAAGACAGTATCATGTAGTATCTTGCTAGTCATTAGATCTTTATGATATTAGGCTGCCTGTAAATGAGAGACTCTATGTCCTAGATTAAACAGCTGATATCTTTTTAGGCTCCCAAGCTGATCAGAAAGACCATTTGTAGCTTTTTGTAGCACTTGAAGATTTTTAGTTACTGGCTGTCGATCAAAAATGTTTGCTTATGTTTGCTGTCCTTTTTAAAATATACTTGTTTATCTTAGATTTACTTTGTTCTCAGGGTGTTTCAGGGTAGTCCTGTTCATTAAAGAGAGCCATATATGTTAAGTGCTATAAAGCATGTGAGGAAAAAAGCTGACTATTTACAAAAGGGTTGTAATCTAGATATGTCTGGGAATCACTTCCCAGAAGGTAATACCAAGTCATGTCCCCAGTTGGCTCTGATAGTGACCATTTGTGCTACCAATGTCTGTTGCATCTGAGCCAGTGACGTCAAAGCGCAGATCCTGCCTTGACTGCTTTGTTGTTAGGTTTTGGAGTTTTTTTAATTCCAGTTAATTTAAAGAAAAAATAAAACAATCCCCCAAAACGTAAGGCTCCAAGTTGCTTTAAAGCATTACTACCGAGAACCACTGACATTTCTTGTTTGGGACTTTCTCTATGGCACACCTCCCATGCTCTTTGGTGATCACTGGCAATTTTGCTTCTTCCTGTTTGTAAAATTACAGGTTTCTTGGCTGCTAAAGAGCCTGTTTGTATCTCTGTGGATTCTGCTCACATTATGCAGTTGGACCAGCAGCAATAACGGTAGCAACAATATTTCTATCAAGATCTGAGGAATCAGCAGAAAAAGCAACAGCAAAAGCCAGTTATTCATCATAATCATCATCATTAGCAGAAACATGAGATCCAGAATGAATTCCTACAGGACATTTTTGTTCTAAATAACCAGTGCTTTGGATGGGCAGTATGTTGTTTTTGTAAGGCTTCCTCATGCACTCAGAGGAAGTAAAACTAGTCTGTTTTGGGGAGGAAGGTTGTTGAGATTTTTATTTCAGTGGTGGGGATGTGTGTTGGGGAGGTGGGTGGGTGGCAGGGGTGGATGTTGTTGCTGTTGTTTCAAATTAGAACAGTAATTTTTATCCTTTTTGTTCAAAAGATCATCAAATATCCATGGAAAAAGACTAAGTATAAACTAGTACTTCTACAATAACAGTTTTGTGTAAGAAAATTCTAATTTTAGGGAATGGAACATTAATTTGTTGACACTGAACTCTAAGTTACTTATGTAATGCGTGGTAAAAAGTAGGATCCTGAGTGCCTTCAATCACTGTCTAGGGAAGATATTCTGTCTCCTTTGGCTATGAAGAGATCTTCACTCTGTCAGATGTAACTAATAATAGCAGAAGTGTCCCCTCTGCATTAATGGAGCTCTAGCTATGAATGCAAGGACAAATTTTGTGTGTGGAACTGTATAAACAATGTATACAGATTGTAATGCAGGAATAAGGCTCAGCAAACTAAAATCTTGGGTATACTAAGAAAAAACAAAAGAAAGGAAGAGTCAATAGAGCTGAAAAACCTACAACATTGAAATTAGATGGGGAAAATGACATCTTAATTGGGGTTTCAGTTGCTCAAAAGGTGGAATATTAAGGAAGGAAAAATCTCTGAAGATTTACTTCTAATCAAAAAACACCTATGTTACTAAGGTTATAGTATAATGAGCAAGCAAATAGACTATTCTATATGATTTAAGTGAAGGACTCTTCCCTAGACTGCTGGATTGTAACAGCTCTTAAAACAAAGATGAAGTAAACAGCAGTTAGTAAGGAAGAACCTGACTAGAAAACAGAAACCCATGCTGAGATTCACACTGCTGTTACTGGCTCAGCTCTCTGTGCATGACACTGCAAGTGCTAAAATGAAGCTCTCTGTTCATTGGAATCTGGCTTTGTCTGACATGGTGTTGCTTTGTTCTTATTTTGAGTAGGGGATGGTTTTATATTTGGAGCTGACTTGGACTTAAAACAGTGCCAATTCTCATTTCTTCTGAAGGACTCTCTTTTTTGCATAGAGGTTTTATTTCCAATCTGAAAATTCGTAGATACAGAAAACCTACAAATATTTGCTGCTACAAATACACTGTTGTCTCACAAAGTTTTCTTTGGAGTTTATTGTGGACCTCTTGACGGTTAAAATAAAAAATTGCTGAACTTAACAGGAGACCAACAGTCTGATCAGCTTCCTTTCTACTGCTGAGAAAGGTTTGTAGTGGACTAATCCCAGGATGTGCAGGCACAATATAAGACTTTGTTAAAGCATTAGCATTAACATTTTAATTACTAATGAATACTTAGGACCTAAAAATGTTTATTAAACTAGTTTTACACGTCTTCAGTGTTCTGTGTTCTTACTGGGCCACAGCTTGACCAAAGGGACCTGGTGAACTAGAGTCTCCCATGTGTGAATACCATTCTTTGCTCAAAAAGGGCAGAATTTTAGATGTCATATGCCTATTGGGTCGTGCCATCACACTCTTCTAGATAAGTGCATTGAAATCAAAGACAAATTACCTCAAAAATAATGTTTTGGAAGAGTATTTTAAAATTCTAGGGGAAAAAATCATATCTGATAAATCCTATCAGCTTCCTTAATATTAGCTACTCTTAAAATTTGAAATGAAACAATTTATCAGCCTTCTAACACTGTGAATCACTAAGTATCTTGTGTGATCTTGTTTACGCAGTTTTCAAAGGATGAGAGTTGAAAAAAAAATTAATCTATTCTAACATATTATATAAAGTTAAATATTTGGAAAAAAATCCAAAAAATGCAAGCAACTGATTGTTCTGAAGCTCTAATGTCTTAATACTAGAGAGAATTCAGTTGTTGAAAGTGGAGAGAATAAGGGACATGATGAAAGTGTGTTCAGAAATAATGAAAGGCGTAGCAAACACTGACGAGTTGTGCTTTATTCTGTGGTCTAGTATTTTACGAGAGTAAGAGGATCTTTCTTGACATAAGTTCACAGCAAAGTTAAAACTGGTATTTTTCACATGAGGCATAACCTCTGTCAAATGTAGCCTCTCTTGCTTTAGTTAGTTTTATAGAATTTAAAAGTGGTTTAATGACTGCATGAATTCACATAGCATAGACAGCTGTACTGAAACAGGAAAGTAATATAAACGAATGTCAGTAAAAAATGAACCACTTGTTATATGTTATTTAACTGCTAGTTTATACAGATACGGATATTATTCATAGCAACTGTATCTTAGTTATCTAACATGAAGAAAAGTGTTCTTTCACTTTGTTATAATTTGGTCTAGCCATGGTTTCACACAGTACAGCTCTACAAGTAGTTTTTATTATGTTTTTAATGTATTCTCTTTCATTTCATTTGTCTGAACATTCCATCAGCATTCTCTGTCTTTAGATATATACAGGTAAAAATTGAGGTGCAAAAAATCACTGGCTTTCTAGCGTGTATTTCATACTCAGATCTTCTCTTATATTGTTCCTTAAACATTTTTAAATAATATTGAAACTTCAAAGTTTGCAGTGAAATTCATCCTTAGTAAATACAAACTTAAGTAGTACTTGAGAACTGCATTTCTAGTGAGATCCCAACTTTGAGCGTAAACAAACAGTGATAAGGGGCATCAATCACTTTTAGCATCATAGCAATTTCTCTTCTACTTGCTTTCTTTTCATTTAACTGGCTCAGAAAATAACACCAAATGTTGAAATCAGCACACTGTTGAGATCAAATACTCCTTTTTCATATTTGTATGACAAAAAAAATCTGAAACATGCCCCTTAAAACACAGAGATTGTATACATTAAAAGCTCCTGTTTGCCTTAAATAGTTCTTGAATTATACCACAGAGATGTAAGTGGGTTGAGTGAAATGAAATGAATTATTATGATCAATCATATTTTATATGCTAGTGGCCAAGTAACAACACTTGTGGTAGATGAGGTACAGAGGCAGAGGAGCAAATGCTTTTCCTAAGCTCCTTATAATCTAAATGGATAAGATGGAAAAAATATGGGTGAGGAAAAAGATTTAGCACAGATGAATGTACACAGAGATGGTAAGCAGTGGACACAATTTGCTAAATGTTTTTATATGAAAGGAAATTAAGGATTTCTCAGGAGGGGATCAACTGAGAGGAACATGCAAGAAAAGTGAGTGAGCTCTGTAAGGTTGAAGTAGGAGAGGGGAAAATGGAAGATGGAGGCAACATGGAAGGGATGTAAAACGTGGGGACAGAAAGGAGACTTCTTGCCATTATTTGTATTTGCTTGAGTCCATCCAGCTACATTTTCTCACTTGGGCCTTTGTAGGAAGCTATTGGGAGAAAATGGTAAAAGATGCTGCGAATGAGGGAGGCATCACCTGGACTGTAATCAAAGATCATCTTTGGCATGCTGACAGGCATAGGCAGCAGGGGGAAAAGAGGGGCTTACAGAAACATTGGTATATATCTAATTTATGCATTTTTTAAGAACGTGTGTTCATTAAGTGGTCTGCACACACAAGTGGTAAATGTGGCTCAGCTGTGTCTCCAGCATAATACAGGCACTTTTCACTGGAGAATCTTAAGTGCTTGCAAAATATATTTCACAGAAATTGTGGAATTTTTTTTCTGCTAAAACCCAATAATGTCTTACTTTCAGAAGCTGAAAAAGAAACATAAATAAAAAATAAAATAGTGATCTATCCATGGTTATTTGACTAGAAAGTAGATTAAAATCTTAAAATACTGCTGAAGTTATCAGGGCAAAAAAGAGTCAAATGTAAAGGCTGAAACCAATCAAAGCTTTCAGTGTCAGGTAGCAGTATTTTCTCCGGAGCTAATCTATGCACATTGCATTTATCATCTAAACAGCTCTAGTACTACAACCGGTGATGATATTATATAGCCAAGAGAAATGGGGGGAAAAAAATCTTACAGCTGATCATTTATCTGCCTTCTCCCTTCTCCTTTTCTTGGAATTCCATCTACATGTAGCTCACATTATAAAAGAAAGGGAACGCAAAAAGGGGACAAGGATTCAAATTTTTCTTCCATCTTTCTATCCCCTGCTTTTTTCTCTTTGTTTTCTGCAACACTGTTTTAATTTTAGAAAGAAATTCTAAATTGACATTTAAATGGTGGCAGGGCAATTCTCATTCTCTGCCTTGTGAAACGGTCTCTGAAATGTACAATTATGCTGTCATCTTTAGCACTCCACATTGGACAGAGTTTAATTATTAATGTGTTTCCCTCAGAGAATGACTCGATCATGTCACAACTCTAGACAAATACAGCTAATGCAAAATCATAAAATATTCACTTGAATACTGCTGAACTGACAGGAAATTAATTCTATGAACACTTTTGATATTACCAGAAAATTAGTTTCAAACGCATAAGACTGAAATAAATGTGTTAATAATTTGCTCAAGGATAACGCTCATCTTGCAATCAGTTGGTGTCTTTTTATAAATGTTACAAGTATTCAACATGGCTTTATGATAAAGAGGACAGTTAATGTAATGTATTATTTGTAGACAGTATTTCCCTTGTAAACAGCAGGGAGTGAAGAATTGCTCTCTCAGAAATATTTAAACTCTAGAAATATTCTGCAATTTATCATTTCATGGTACCAAAAATGCACCTATTTTTTAATAGTCCCAGGAGGGGGCAGGAGTTCAGGAATTTTGTAATAATCACAGGATAGCCTTTCACATCTAAATTATTGGGTTGAGTTTTATTAGCCAGATTGGAAGTGACTGAAAATCATTATCAGTCTGAAAGTTGCAACCAACATAGTCAGTGGAAAAGGATCAGGCTCTCCTTATAGGGGAATGTCTTTGTAGCAAATGTCACTATCAGAGTTTACTTTCCAGCTGCATGAATAAAACTGCACATGAATTGTGACAGTTTGAATGAACAGAAACAGCAAGTTCAGTTATTGTTAAGTGTGGCATATTATTTACCAGAATATAGAAAGCCTGAAACATAAAGAAAACCATTTCCAACCAAAGTAATTACAGTGTAAAACACTGACATGCGTGTGCATTACATGCTTTAACCAATTCCTATGTGTCTGTTCCAAAATACTTGTTCCTAGTCTGGCTTTGTCTCTGGCTACTCTTCCTGGCAGCACGTGTGAAATAACCTGCAATGGGTTACCGTGAGGAGGAGGCAAATGCTTGAGTGGACTACTTGTCACTGAACCAAGGACAGAGACTATCCCTTAGGCTACTTGGCAGATAATCCTGAACAAAAACAAGGCTTGTTTTTCAAACAGGAAAAAGTATTTGGAAAATATATTATTCACAATGAATAATTTAACAGCTCTCATGGGCACCTTTGGAAAGTTTCCTCAGAAAGGCCTAGAATTAAATCACCATGAAGACTAAATTGTTTTTCAGGGCTTTTCCTGCATTCGTTTTTGCAGCACTGACCAAAGTAATGCAAAATATGGAGGATGAATATAGTGGAGCCACATTAGCTGGGAGAGCTGGTACAATAACTATTGAGAGTTCAAGGGCCAACCAGGTCCAGTCTGCTGTTCTTAAAGCACATGAGGGGAGATGGTTGCCAAAATATTCAAGAGCAGGTGATCACAAGGGTATCAAAGATAGTTGTCAAGATGGTCTTAAAATTAAGAGAGCTAAATACAGTTAAGAGGGGAAAAGGGTTTTACCTCATTATTTATTTAAGGATCTCCATGTGCGCCGAAATGCACATCGAAATGCACCCCAAAATCCCCACCAAAGAAATGGCCACCCACGGTGTGATATGTATACAATTATAGGCCTTGCAAATTAGCACATCTATCAAAGATTCCCCAGTGAGGGACTCAAGCTAGACCCCTCATGAGGAACCCTCCCCTTGGATGGGCCTATCTTTGTTTACAGAATGTGCTCTGGAGAGGACCTTGGTGTCTGAGATTTTTAGAATGTTTGGTCTCTTGGCTTAAGGGAATATTGGCTCTAAGGGAAGTTATCAAACTTAAAGAATTATAACTATGTAGGCTAAAAGCACTAAGAATACATAAAAGCTATATAAAAGAGTGTATAAAAGGGGTATAAAAGAAAAAGCATAAAATCATCATGGCATCAAAGTCAATCACTTCAGTATTTTGTAGATGGAAGTGCAGGGGTTGTTCCTGTGCGCTGATTTGTAGAGCTGCAGCAGAGGATGAGACAGAGAACTGACTCACAATGAAGCTGAGTTCTGCCAGCAGAAAGCCCAAGCATCTGTTTATCCATGTTCTGGAAGATGTTTTAATGTAGAAAAAAAGAGGTACCTTCAGTTTTCCAAAGCCATTTATCTGGAAATTCCCCAAGCACTACGTCTATGTACAAGATAAGGTCTTTTGACGTTTTGCCTGCAACATTTGAAACTGGAATCTAAGAAAATATCCTGAGAACATCTTTTCCACCCTGTCTGTATGGCTGCATAATAAATACACCATTAAAATATGCAGTGTCATTAATGAACACCAGTGGATTGCACAGTTTAACTGCTTAAATTTGTTATTAAAAATTAGCAGAAATGAGAGTATTCATTATATTATAGTGCTCCTTCCTAGCATGAAAAATAGCACCAGTTCTTAGAATTAAGATATCTGTATAATAAGGAAAGCACAGTACTGAGAGTTTTTGCACTATGTGGGAAGAAAAATCCAGCAGATTCCATGACGATAAAGGTGGCAGGCAAGAGACAATACCTTTCTCCAGCCCTAATTTAGTTTACTAGGTGTTTTAGCTGAAACTGTCAAAAAGTTAAATTTAAAATGCATACATCATGTATAAACAAGAAGTTTACATGCTAGAACACACTCCAAACAAATACTTACTTCTATTGAGTTTGCTTTTTCTGTTTCCAGATCAGTGGTTTTTGTCTAATACCTGTACATGCTGTTAGACATGGGCAGTACACGCTGGCACTTTCAGTTAGCTGCTTTCAGTTAGCAGCTCTCAAATAAGGTATCAATAAATTGGAACTTAGCTTCATAGAAGTAGTGAATTATTCATCAGTCTATGGATGTCAGTGAGGAATGGCTACTTAAGAATATTGAAGCAATCACAGACAATTTGTTCTGTAGAACTATTATCTAGGAGGAAAAATGAAAATAAATAAACAAATAAAAAACCACAGAAAACCACAGAAACACACACAAAAACCCCCAAAAACACTAACAAGCTAGAAAACCAACAAATTGGCCTCTTGCTTTTAAAACGAAAAGAAAGCGAAACCTGGAGTGGCTGATTTGCTCTATGTTTGAAGCAAAGCTGCTGTAAAAGGAGAAAAAGAGATGGCATAGGAAGGTGACTATACAGGGCAACAGGCAAAGAAGGAATAAGCTGCTATCCACTGAACTAGAAAAGGAGCCTCTTACTAACTTCAGCCACCACTGATTCATTGCCCCAGCCTAGCAGTTGCGTGTGGATTTCTAGGCAAAAGATATAGAGGGAGCCAGTGCCTTGGTCTTCATGCTCTTGAGGCCTCACAGTCGAGGCCTCTATTCATTTTATATCTCCCAAATATTCCTCAAATATTTCAATGATTTGATTTTAAGAACAGGTTTTACTAAGAAGTGAGGAAAACTTTCACTTTGCGATTTCATAAAGTTCTGTGTGAAGATTTTTTCGACCAGAGAGTATCTAATTTTGAATGAGCAAACTCAATATTATAAAACACACGAGTTCAAGAGATTAAATTTGAAAATTATACGCTATATTCAGCAAACACTCTCGGTGATAGAAATACTTGAAGAAATTTTAAGATATTCTTTTGTTCTCATGTCATCTAAGTTTAGGAAATTAAATGCCTATCACAATTCTGCTTAAAGAAAAGAAAAAATAAGTCATTTTGAAAACTTCCTTCAGATTTGGAACAATTCTGTATTGAAAGCACAGCCTTTTAAAAATCATTATATGAGGTGAAAGTGGAAAAAAAAATCACCAGTAAAGATTGTATTTAGATGTCTTTAGGGAGATGAAATCCTCAAGTGGGATGAATTTCCATGTTGCCATCTACTTCAAGCTGGCCGCTCTCGGTAGAGACTGCGTTTCTAATTTCATTTTACTACAACTCTCGAAACCTCATGCTGTATTTCATGACACTGTCAAATTCATAGCACTACTATTGATGTAAAATTATTTTCTGTTGTAATACAAAAATGCATATATTTACTTATAGTATGGATATCTTCCTAACAAAAACAGGGATTGTGTCTTGGCCTGAACAGATAATATGTATGTAACCTATGCCTCCTGAAAATCTGTCTCTAAACGAAAGTCTCAGGATCTCAATGCTTTCTTTTCACTGCTTTTCTTCCCTTCCTTAGCCTTGCTGTGCACATCCACACACCATAACCTGCCCCCTCAGCTCTTTTCAGATCTTGTTTTCTTTTAACCTCTTTGGATTTCACTGCGAATGAGAGACTTACTGGAACAAATGAGAGGAAGCTGTGAATCACTCTGCCAAGCAGGAAAAAAAGAAGTTACAGTCTGTGCACTTCAAGTTGCAGTGGCATCTCCAGATAGGTATTAGCTCAGGCTGAGGAAGTTTTGACTGTGTCTTCAGCAGCTCACTAGTCTGCCCTGTTAAACAGGCTTAAAATCATCAGTTGGAAAACAGTCAGGAAAGCAGAATTCTGGGCAAATCATATCCAGTGGCTGTGATGCAGGATGATATATACTGAAAATAGGGAACAGCATATCACTAGACTACTACCAGAATAAAACAGTGAAAATAGCATATTATTAATTGAATTGGCAAGTCTAAACAGCTCCTTTCAATCTCTTAGAGAAATGAGACTGTTTATGAGTTTTCAAACAAGTTCATTTAGCAGACTTCTACTATAGGCACTTGCTAACTTCACTTCTCATTGATCTGCATAAACATCCTTGCAAATTATGCTTTTAATTATTTTCATTTGTTCAGTCTGCATGCTATAAAATCAGTGCTGGTTGGCCTGCATTAATGGCTCATGATGTACTGAGGATGAGGATGGACAGCAGAAATGTCTTGGCCCTTCCATGATTTGGCCAGGGCAAGAGCCTGCAGAGCTCAGGATGAGGGGCTGTGCAGCTGCTCCTCGTCATGCTGCACCGCCTCAGAAATGCCAGCCTTTTTTAGCCTTCTCTCTCCCAGTAAATCCAATCCAAGCTGGAGCCTAAACTGGCCACTAAACTTAGTATTACACTGAGGCTTCTAGAAAAAAAAAAAAAAAAATACGTGCAGAGAGCCTTTAATTCCTTAGCCCAGTTCTGTTTCCTTATTTCCCTACTGTCTTCTGTCATCTTTTGGCAATTTTCTCTCTTACAGTAGCATGACTTTGTGGTCTGCTCATCAATTTCACTACACAGTTTAAAAATCCATGTAGCAAAAATAAAACCTTTACAGATTACTGAGTAGTAATGCCAGTGTCTGCTGGAGCCCTCTGACATCAGAACCAGATGGGACTTCAGTGTAATGGTTTCAGCAGAGGGCCAGGGAATATATGACATGTGTAGCATTAATGGAACAGTCATTATAGGGTTTATTTCCATGTAAGTGATATGCCATAACTTTTGAATACTGCCAAAACGTGGGATTTTAATATACCAAAGGAAGTTTTTTATTCAGGGAAAAAAAAAAAGCTCATTTTAACAACTTTTTTTCCTAGGATTTTCACACCGGCATGACTGAATTTGTAGATTACTGTGGTCATAACAGTAAT
Source organism: Oriolus oriolus (assembly GCA_013400235.1). NCBI lineage: Eukaryota > Metazoa > Chordata > Aves > Passeriformes > Corvidae > Oriolus > Oriolus oriolus. The sequence continues at coordinate 881,169 of VXBT01013480.1, forward strand.
ATCTATGTGTTTTTATTTTTCAGCAGGGCACGTGGTTTAATAATGTGCACTTTTTTTGTGAAGAATGAAAAACACTAAGACTTCCTCCAGAGAGGGTCTCTCTCAACAGCTGAATGTTCTTCAGCTAATATAGTGGTTTGAGGGTTTTTTGCTATTGTTTCTACAAAGTAACTTAAATTGATTACTTGCAAATAGAAGCAGAACATTCCCATCCTGATCGTTCATTTTTAACACAGGAGAAAACTATAGCAAAGAGTAATAACAACAAGGGTCTACATAGAACATTTTCATTATGTATGTACATATTTCTTCTTATAATGGCTGTATCTGAACAAAAAAAACCTGTCTTCAATTGGTGGAAATCTCTACTGTCTTATTATACGGCCAGCTGGGAATATTTTGACAGAACATTTTATCAGAGATTATAAATGCCAATGCGTCCAAGTAAAATGTTTTACAGAAACCTGACAAATTCGACAATTTTATTTCAGGATGAAAAGACGTTCTCTTAAGGTCAGAAAATTTTGTTTTGACACTTTCAAACTGAAATGTTTGGCAAGCTTTTAAAATGATTTTCATTTGAAAATTTGTTTTGAATTGGAGCTCAGCCTTCAAATCAGATTAAAAAGAGAACAAAAAATGATTTCATGGAAAGTTTTGAAAGAATCATCATTATTCTCAATATGATGAAAAACAGTGAACTTCTAGATAGACATTGTTTCTTGGGGAATTCCATATCAACTTCAAAGCACCTGGGTTAATACAGCTGAAGGCTGAATTCTCCTGAGGCTTCCTTTATACCAAAGAGAGAGAATTTCCTGTGTCACTAGGGAGCAGTAAATAAGTAACAGCCAAAAAAGATGCTAATTAAGATTGCTACAGAAAGAGATGTGTGTGTGAACCCATGTGTGTAAAGGTAATTCTACAGCAGATCAATATTTCTGTTGAACTTTAAGAGAAGGAAATTGCCTTTAGATGTCTTAGTGTAAGGAAAATTTGAAAGGGTGGATAATATTGAGCTTGTTTTGGCTACAATTTAAACCTTCTTCCCCTATTGGGAAGAAAGACTTGATTTCACTGGTTTATTAAATCCTGTTTTATATGAGGCTGGAAGGTTATGCCCGAATGTCCTTTTAATGGGTAGTGACTATTGCCAGCACTGTCTCACTCAGAGAGCAAACTGATGGGAATGTTCCATCCAGCGAGTGCACTGCAGTCAGCTCTGTTCCAGAAAGCTACAGCAAAAGGAGAAGTTATTTGAAAAGGTGGTCTAAAATTTTCAGAGCTGTACTAGACTCTAACGCTGCATGCATTTAAAATATTTTACCCTCTGCTCTTCCTGTCCAAAAAGCCTTTGCAATGAATGTGTTGAGAGGGAAATGAGCTGAACAAATGCAGGATGGAGCTGATAAAAGCAGAAAGCATAGTTTATATTAAAGAATGAAACACTATAAATTCCATTCATATGCGTTATCTGAAAAGACAATTTTGCAAGCAGTAAAAATCCAGCACCGGGCATTAAAATATGTCTCTGAGATATGATTCTCCCTTCCTCTAGATGAGTCTGCTGAACCTTCCTTCCTTTCTGCAGTCTCCCCTTTCCTCTGGAACTATTGAGAGGACAAGGATCACTTTATTGTTTGTTTCAGAATGAGTGGCTTTGTGCTACCTTTATATAGATTTCCAGACTACAAGTTCTGATCCTGTCACCTTTTACCTCAAGCCTCCCTTTCACTTTTTCACCTCAGCCTGCTTCTTTTCTTTGTGTTTTAGGCCTGTGTCTTTTCTTTCACTCCTCACAGATCTTTCTTCTTTTTTCCTCATGTCACCACCCCTCTGTCTCCTAATGTTTTCCCACATAATTTAATGCAAACATGCCTGGTTTTGACACACTTACTCCTATCCTTCACATTGGTGATGTATGTGTAAAAGATTGTTCTTAATACATACCATCTTTAATAAAAATCCATTTATATAAACTACTACTTATCTGAAACCAGTTTTCAGGCAAAATGATGGAAAATATGTTTCCCAAGTAAATGGAGCAGGAGTTGCCCTATTCTTTTCATAGCTGGCATTGAAAACAGAAAAAGCTCTGATTTGGTGGGAAGACAGGTTTTTCACAGGGAAACATCCTAAGTCTCATAGGTCCTAGAGTCTGGCAACTAAGTTCTTCAGTAAATGTAATTTTCCTTATATTCTTACATTTGGAATCTCCAAATCTGAAAAGGGAAAAGATCAACAATCTGGCTCAGAGTTGTACTGTAAACTACTCTTTTCCCCTTTCCCATCTGAAAGGGCTGTATCGTCCTTGTACGTATTTGGGAAGTCTGCATTGTAATTAAATGAACCTTGAAAGAAACCCTTGTTCATTCCTGTTAGAGATACAAATGTATAGATGTATAGATGTATAAATGTACAAATGTATAGATGTGTGTATACTATCATACTATAAAATTGTATCCTTTTGAAGACCTACCTCATACTTCTGATTACCCAAATTTTAATGGTCCTATTTCAAAATAAAAGACAATCAGATGGATGGTCCCTCTTAGCCAGTAAGAAGAAAAGAGGCTAGCATATATGTTAAGAATAGCAAGTTCCATAACTAATTTATAGATCAATTCTTGGAGGCAGCCGTTAACACACCTTACCATAAAAATATGCACTGCTCCATAGAGCTGCTGGTCTTCACACATTCCTAAAATGATTAAGATTGCAATGAGTCATCATTTAACTATGGTCTTTGGAGAACAGAGGATGCTGCAGCAAATTAGTCGACTGTTTTCCCTATTCATGTATCTGTAATGAAGTTATTATCTAAGGGCTCAAAATTCCATTGTGTTTAAAATTAGGCAAACTGCAGCTACCTTGGGAATGAAATTTCAACAACTACTTTGAAGTAGAGAATCACAAAATGGCCTGGGTTGGAAGGGACCTCAAGGACTTTTTAGTTCCAAACCCCATGCCACAGGAGGGGACACTTTCCTCTAGATCAGGTTGCTCGATCTAGCTTGGCCTTAAACACTTCCAGGGACATCCACAACTTCTCATGCAGCACATTAGTTTAAGTAATTGCATGCTTTTTACACATCTTAAACACTAGAGATAACAGGATGGTGTTAATGTTCACTAAGTTTATGGAACCAGACTGTTAGTGTTTTATGTTGGATTATCTATATTGCCATTTTCTACTCTTGTAGATCCTGTGTGAAAACTTCAGTGACTCTTAACTTCTGATCTTACAACAGGACCACAGCATGAAGCCCTGTAGCTGTAAGACATTATTTGAATAATTATTTATGCTATATTTACAGCATAGTTTAAAAAGCAGCACTATCTTTCTTTAACTATCATTACTGGAGTACAATAGTCATTAGAAAAACTAGTTTACAGAATGTCAGAAAGTCATGACTGATGTTCCAACTTCCTATGGATTTTAAGAGCACTTTATCTAGGATGTCTGTGGCTATTTCAGTAAACAATCTAAATTAATGAAATTGAGTATATCACTGAAAAAAAATATTGGAGAAAGTGTGTTAGAATTAATTATTTCAGTTACAATATTTACTTCTGAAATATATGCCAATTCCTGGTTACGAATATCTGCTGATGGAAGACATGACATGTAACTCATAGAGCTGAAACCTTTGGGGACTTTCTCCAATGCATTTCAAATTAACTAATCTGATTTTTAATCTCAAATGAACATCAGTTATCATAAATTCACAGCAGACCATTGCGAAAAAAATAGTTCATATGTACACTGCAGGTTAAAATGGACCTACATTCAAGACAGAATTTTACCTATTCTCCCACCCTACACTTCAGTCTGATGATGACTTCAGCCTCCTCGTGGAGGTAGATGCTCAAACCTGTGCTAGACTCAGTGTCTATAAATAGCTAACTCTCTTCCAAAGGGAGAAAAACCCTGAAGTAATTTAAGAACCCAACTATTTTCCAGCACAAGCACAATTATGAAAGAAAAAGTAGCTGGGGGAAAGGAAACTGATTAATACACTAGTTCATGGAGTAAAATCATAATTGCTAGATAAGAAATAACCAGGTTTTCATTGTTCTGTTTTATCCACTAATTTATGATTACTTCAGACAGTATTAGAGAAGATAACAAATTAAATGAGGAAATGGTGCCTAATGAGTGAAGCAAAGAAACGTGAGTTATGACACCTCAGAACTCTGCTTTGTCCCGTCATCCCTTACTGAATAACCTTCAGAGAATTGTTCAGCTTGTGTTACCCTACTGAGTTGATGGCATCCCTCAGACATTGTAAAGTAAATATTCTGTTATAAAATTCTCTTTATACAGGCAAAATTTTTAATTTATTATATAGTAGTAATGCCACTTCTTGTCTGTTAATCCCTCTGATGTTAATGAATCTGATTGTTTCTCATGTAAAGAAACTTTAAATGGTGATCTTAATGAGATAGATGTATAGAAATTTACTCAGAGAAAAAAAAAGGTGACATAACAACTGTGTTCTGAGCCAGGTAAGTCCCCCAAAAGGGTTTAGTAAACTGGGTTGTGGCTCATACTATGTTGACAAAGAACTCTATTCAGGTTATTTTTGCGCTGAAATAACTGATGATGGAATACATGTAAGAAATAATTGTGCTAAATTATTGCATAAGGGGGTCATAACTGGAAGAAAAGTCTTTATATGTTTGGATAAAACAAGCTGAGATGGCTATATTTGCTTTGATTAAAGTGCAAAGGAGGGTGATTAGTGAATCACAGTGCATGACTGCAGAGTGGTTCAGTGTTTTGAAACTACCATACAGCTTTGTCTATAATTGGGTAGGTTTACTTACCATCAGTTTGGCTGCTTCTAACTCCTTTTAGTGGAATAAAATTATGTTATTCTTTGGACAAAGACCTGGAGGCATTTTTGGTACTGAAATAAACAGTATTTTGTTGACATACTCACACAAATGTAGAGAAAATAAAGGTCTATTATAGCTCTTTGTACTTTTTTCCCAAGCAGATTGCACTTTCCCCTGATCAGTGGGTGGATTTTTAAGTGATTCCCAGTACTGTGATCCTACAACAGCATCACGGGGAGGAGGGTGGCAACAGCCAGAGCCACCGTGGCTTTGCAGGCGGAGCAGGTGGCTCCGACACAGCTCAGACAAACAGATACTGCTCAAACTTACCCAATCAGGGACACAGTGACTCACCCGTGAAGCTGGAGGTTGCCAAAAACATTCTTTGCCAATCAACAGACTGCAAGATCATGCCATGCAAACCTGATCTGTGGGTGAATTAGATCCTTATACCATATTCTAAGTTTGAAACAGATTCGAAGAATACTGCCTATTTTCTTGTGTGTGTGTACTGCTCCTTCAGTTTCTGGTGATCTGACAGGTTCCTGGAATTGTCCAGAAATTTTTACTTCTCATATCTTTGACAACCTTCTCATTCACTTTCAAGTTTGCTTAGCAATTTCTCTTTTCCCTTTTAGCTGTTTTAACATCTTCCATTTCAAATGTCACTTCTTTATTGTGCTGATTTTCAGTGGCTGAAATTTCCATATTTTGTCTTTCTACTGGAAATCAGTTACCATCTTTTAAAATGACAGTGTCTTCACAGCCTGTGTGTGTTGCTTCTTGATCCACTTTTCCTCTGTATGTGTGAGATCTTTTCTCTTGACAGGCTCAGTCTTTCAAAAGACTCTTTCCAGACCACTTTGGGATTTCTTTCTATAATCTCAACTACTGTCACAGTCTCCATAGAAAACCCTGTTGAGAGGAGTCCACTTGACCAGAGACCAGGAACAGCAGATATCTTGCCAATTTATTATCTCTGTTGTCAACAGACAAACAATATTTAGACCTTGGAGTGAGAATCAGATTGTGCAACCTGTTACTGGTTTACTAGTGTGAGACAAACTCATATTTTCCTTGCACTGGGCTAGCAGGCATCAGACTTGACTCTGTTCTCTTATCTTTTTCACTAATAACCTAAACAAGGAGAAAACTTTTAGATCAAAACTGAAAACTAACTCCATTCGTTGTCTTCTTCTTTCATATTAAGCCCAAAACCTTTTAAATATTTGGGAGCTGGGTAGCTGAAACATAAATTTAGATAAGGAAATTTATGTTCCAAGTTTGTATTCCCTTCTTTTGTCTTCCCTCTTTTTATTACATGACTTTCTAGTTCCCCTTGTAGTAAGCCTTGCTGTTGCACATTTAAAGTGACTTTAAACAGAACATATTCAATTACTGCATAAAATTTTACAACTTACACATTCCCATTTATATCTAAAATTTATTTCCTTCAGGCTGGATGTACTGAACCTCTTGACACATTTTACAAGGAATATCAACTTTGGCCTTAAGTATATCACCTGTGATAGGGTCAAAGATAAATATAAAGAAAACAGGAGAGTGTGTCCTATGCACTCAAGGATCTTAAATGAAGAATTAATAGATTCCATGTGAGGAAGAGGAAGTTTGGAAGAAAAGAATGTCCTCTGTGATAAATTATGCCTATTTTTTGCATGGCATTCTATGTTTTCTAAGCCAGGAAGGTCATTCCCAAGCAAGCAATGTCAAAACAGCCCCAGTCCAAAGATCCAAAACATGATAAAAATTGCTTGGAAAGACAGAGTTTATTAGGGATTTATATTCCACTTTTAGTAAAGGAAGGAGCTAAGTTTCTAGTATTGGTTTCTGGTGGTGCACTTCTCACTCTGTACTGTTCTCATGTTATACCAGATGACTGGGATTTTCAATGAGTTGCCCATTAAAAATTCTATTGGCACTGTAGCCTGGAGTCGGAAAAAAAGGAGCTCGTTTGAAGATTGAGTAAGAATTTCATACTAAATGACATATAATATCTTTAGAGGCCTTATTTTATCATATAATGATATTCCATCCAACATCAATCCAGAGTCACCTGTAATGTATTTCAAAGAATGAAACTGAAATGACATTGCAGAGGGGAACTATAATTTGCTCTCATAGACAGGGAACTCATGTCTGGTCTGTAGTAGCTGCCTGCTGGTATTTTTTATAGACTGGATTGAAAATAGGGTATGGGCTACATGGAAAGATAGAAAGATTCGATTTAAAGTCTAACAAGTGATTATTCATAGCATGTACATGTCTTCTCAGACAGGGCAGAACACAACACGGCCTTGGGTAGCCTGTGTTGATTCTACCCATTTCTAGTTCTTTAATTCATCCATCTAGGATAAAAATTTATGAGCGGACATTGATGGATCCTTGCAAATCAGAGAGGTTGCGTATATCTGGGTAGAACCAAATATGAATGTTATTTTTCTAAATTTGGACTGGAAGACTGAACAGAAATGTTTTAACTTTATATTTTTTGATTGATTTCATGATGTGGACTCAGCAAGACTAGCCATGTGTACAAGGCTTTGTCAGAATGGATTTGATTACAGTATATTTGCATAATACATTTTGAATCTCATCCTCACATATCTTCCACAAATAAAACACTGCTACTATTCTTATAGTGGTGTATTTGTTAAATTCCTATCTAATGGATAATTCCCAAAAAAACAGTCTTTTTGTGTCACCCCATTTTGTTATGACTCTGTTATGGGTTAAACCACTCGGGAGTTTACCAGGGCAGTGGGAACATCTGCTAGCAAAACAGTTTAACTGCAAGCTTTTCTGTTGCTCAGTTCAACTAACAAGCTGCTTTTAAATGGCCTTCAGACAGCAGTGTAACACTAGTGGTTTTTTTCAGTTTGTTCTCTTGGGACATATAGTGGAGAGCTATTCATCAGTTATTAGGATTTCACCCTGTTGCTGCCTGCTGTGAAAGCCAGGGGAACTTAGAGCAATGTATCTTATGGTTTCTCTTTTGAAAAAAACTTCAATGCAACTACCAGAGACATACATCCGCAGAGAAGTAAATAATGAACCTGCCATGACATAAATCTCAATTTCAACTCCCAGATTTGTCAGTTTTCAGTGTTAATATCTTGGGGTTTTTTTTACAGTGCACATCAGGATATTGCAGTCAGCCAACGTTTTTTAAATCATACATAACTACAAGCAATGAAATTCCTAATTTTTAATTCTTTTTAAAATCTATTTGTTGAGCATGAAACTTCTCTTAAACTATTCTGAACTTTTTTACAGTATTGAATACACATGCAGAAGACACAAATGTTGAAGCCAGTAATAAATCATGTATTTACAACAAAATTCTGAAATATAAACTGTATTTTTGAACTTTAATAATGACTTAGATAACTTAGACATGTATAAATGTGATTCACGCTTCAAGACTGCTCACCTCACACAGAATGATGAACTGTCACTATTTCATTCATTCTAAATGCGGTATCCATAAGGGTTTAGAGAGCAGACATCACCATAAATCAATGTTATTGGACTATATTTTCAAACAAAACATTTTACAGACATAGACATCCCACATTCCATACTGATCATGAAACACTTGCATGAAGGTCAGCTAAAGTCAGCAACAACTTATGGATTCGTTTTCTGGAGGAATAAAATGTGCCCATGTATTTTTTTTAGTGAGTTAAAAGTATCTTAAATCTATGGAAGGTTTCTGTGTAGAATTTCTCCTAAGAGAAGACCTGTAAAGAAATAGTATTATGGAAACATGTAAGCACTTCAGGTTGTCTTTTCTGATGAAGCTCAGAGGAGGCTCAGACACTATGCTGGATTATATCACTGCTTTGCAAAACATGCAGAAATACCAGTAAAATTTTCTTAACTGTGAACCTTGCTTCATTTAAAAAAAGTGTATAAAACATTTTGCTTAGAAACCTGATGAAAATCCAGTTATCCTGGATATGTGGCACCCTACCCGTCAGTAAAGAATTGGAACTTCTGCTCTGCATGCCTTAATGTAGAAATTTGCTTGACCAAAATCCAACTGTTTTTATGTTTTTATGATTTTGATGCTGTGGCCTTGTGTTTCGCATGACAATACACTGAAGATTGTTTTGAAGTTGCTAAAATAAAGCCAACAAGTTCTTTATATTAAAAATCCTTTGCAATGTACTCAGATACACCTAAGAAAATCCTAGAGCAGTAAGTGTGCATATTTCTACAACTTGAACTTAAAGACTTACTCTTATGGGGAGTGAATATATTGATCCTGTCAGTTCAGGCTGCAGAAGATTATACAATGAAGAGAGTTTGTAGGACTTTGGCCTTGCATGAGAGAAGAAAGGAACACCAAGCTCTTGTCTTTAAAAAGGGCAAGGATTCACTTGTGTAAAAACTTCATGTTCTACAGAGCCATTAATATAGGAAATTTTAAAGATATGCTGACCACATTTTTTTTGAGTTATAGCTCAAAAGGCAGTTCATGAATGATCCTTTTTATATCCATTGAAAGCTTTTTAAAGGAAGAAACTAGGATAGTATTAAATGACACTGCTAAGTACCAGACCTTGGCAAATCAGTAAATATGCTGTTTTAACAATTTTTACTATGTACTTAATGCATTTTTTAGTCTATACTCACAGTCTGGAAAGACTGCAGAACACAGAGTCTGCTTTGCTTCTACTAAAGAACTTTGATCCCTATTTACAGAATTGACTGCAGATATTTATGCCAGCACAGCTCTTAGGAGCAGCCTTGGGTTATAAAAGCTGTTTCATTGGGAGAATCCTCAGCTGTGTACTTAATCTGGTCTTCCCAGAGCAGAGGTCAAGATCTGTCCTTCGTAGTTAGGCGAAAGAGAAAGGTCTACTTGTGTGTAACAATTAATAGTAAAATTTCTTGGAAAACTCTCAGGCCAAACAGCCATCTCTGAGCCACAAAACATGAAAAGCCTAATAATATGTTCTCTAACCTTGCATTTTAACTGAAAATTATTTGCTAGGTTATCTTTTGACATTAAAAAAAATACTGCATAATAATAATAATAATATATAATTAATGTGAGCTGAAAAAACTCTTCTGTATAATGAAATGCATAAACTGTAATTTAATGAAATTTCTCACTAAAATAATACATTATTTTTGCAAAGAATATTGCAGTACACTGGAGGTACAGAAATTTATCATATATTGGAATTTATATGTTACATAGTGATGAAATCCATTGTTAGGTGCTCACTTATACCACATGAAGTAATGAAAGCAGCCATCATCAATCACACATTACTCTAATCCTACCTCCATATTCTACTACTCCTGAGTCATTGAAGAAAGGCAATGGTAATGATCAGACCTGTAATTATGGAGCAAAGTAAGTATACTGCATTCCAGTGAGGATAACGATGTTTATTTTTCATCTCAAGATAAATTTGGTGCAATCAAAATGCTAATAATGAAGTGCCAGCTACAGAATTTCTACTGTGGACAACACTGCTACACCCAGGTATTGCAATTATTCTAAAAAATACCAGTCAACATAATTTCATGAAGTGCTGCTTTTAAGGGAATTTGGAGGCAACCATCTAAGAACATATTATTCCTGACACTTATGCTATTCCTGACACACTGCCTAGAGAAACTATACCAAAAAAAAGGAGCTACACAAAGATAAAAAATATAGATTTTCTGTGAATCTAACTTATCATTTTGCATGTTTGAGCAAATGTGTTATACCACTGAACAGATCTTAGCAATTTATAGCTATTAGTTGTATTTTGGTGAGACAAATTCAAGTAAAAGGATTTAATTTTTGGACAACTTCAAACAAACAAACAAAAGAAACACCCTGCTATGAATCAACATTTTAAACCCAATTACTGAAGAAAAAAAATTGTGGATTAAGTTGTTAAAACAATCTTTCGGGATGCAGTGAAGTGGAGGGGAAAAAACCTATTATTCATTTTAGATTAAATTTACTTTTTCTGAATAGATGTGTTTAAGTTTTAATGCCTTTTAGTGTTTTCTTTTTGAATTTGGGCTAGTTCCTAGCAAAGGTTTTGCTTTTAATGAAAATCAGTGAGTGAGGTTTTAAGTCTTTTTTAAAAGATTTATTTGAACTTTATATTTTAGGAGGGGGCAAAGAGTAGTGGGATGAAAAATGGTGCCCCTCCTGAAAGTCAATTTATTAATCAGCAAAAGAATTCACCCAGCAGTTGTCCCCAGTGAGAGACACTTATATCATGCCTTAGTTAGTGCTCTGAAGTCAACTGGGTCTCATGAAGCGTGATCTGTGCAAAACAGTGATAATGAACATATCCTGGAAATAGCGTGCCGTGATAATTGCATTGGCCCCAGCTCATAGCAGCACTCCGGACACTGGGGCTAGCAATGTGATCAGAAAACAGGCTTGAAAGGAAAATATAGGCAGGCCAGGTAGGAAAAAAATTGAAGTTATGGAGTAAATATTAATCAAGAAACCAACGGGTCTTGTCCAACAAAAACTGCAGGGCCAAAGTGTTGAATAGCTTTTCACACATATACAACTTGTACAGACCAGAAGAGGTGACCCAGACCAGAATTTAGGATTTTGTGGCCAAGATCACGGAGACACATTCAGGACTTCCAACTGACCTTGGCTGTTTTGACTTTCTGCATTGTCTGGCTTCCTGTAAGAACCTTCATCTCATTCATGTTCTCTGAAACTCTTCTTCCACCAATAAAAATAAAAGTTAAAAAAATAATTAAAAAAATAAGACACAATTTTCAAACTGAGAGAGAAACAGATTGCAAGGGAAGGCAGATAGGGGAAAGAATTAAAAACTCTTGGCACAGAAAAAGAAGGCTGTATAGAAGCCTGTGGGCAATTATTTAAAGCCCTTGTAGCAGGGATTTGGCTGACAACAGTACACAAGTACATGTTTTTATTTCCTCTAAAGAAACTCAGATTGAGATCTCAGTGATGTGTGACAGCATGCACGCCAAGCAGAGAATTTCACCAAAGTCATGTCAGATGTGCAGGATGTCTGCAGGGCATTCCTAGAGACCAGACCCATGATCCGGGTCTGTACAGCAAGAGCCACCAGGCAGATCACTGCCCCACCAGGTACTCCTGGAGAGACTGCTGGAGACTGAGAAAATGTGGCAGGAGGTGGGAAAAAGTGCAAAATAGGCTGGAGTCTGCTGCAGGGTTTTCTGAACGACACTTCAGGTCTGGAAATAGGGCTGGAAGTCATCTGAAAAAAGGTGGCTTGGTGAGATTCCCCTACTTCCTCTCTGATTCAAGTGGGAAACAGCCCTTAAGCTGATTATTTGTGCTTTAAGTCCTTATCTAGGCCAGGAGCCAAAAAATGCAGAAAGCCTGGACATAAGTTACCAGAAAGTGTTGTAACCTTGAGAGAGGTTCAGCCCAAGTTCAGTTCTAAAAATACAAGAATGATCAGTGGGGGGTTATTATTCTATGCAAGCAGCCTTTCCCATCATATGGACAGTCTTCCCTGTTGCATTAGCTTTACACGCATGTAACTCCACTCATTGGAAGGTAATTACTCATGCTTAATATGAGGGTAAATGTGAACACATTCAGGCTTTTAGCCACAACATTATGCGGATTTATTGGCAGAATGCCCAAACCCCATAGACCTTTTCCAGGCTGAGCCCCCCTCCACCACTGTCAGTAGATTTGCCCAACACAGGATCATGTGCTGTGGCTGTATCAAGGCTGACAATGTTGTGAAAAGTTTCATCTCACCTTTTCTGAAGTTTGCAGCTTTATTCCAAACTCCTGTAGTGATACATCCTGCAAAATTCAGCTTTTTCTCAGAGCCGTTCTGTCAGCCATGCTGGGGAATGTCTGGTTTTATTTTGTTGGTTCAGAGTGAAAAAGCAGGAGGCAAATTAAAAAGCTAAACTAAAATGCTGCTTTAAACTTCAGGTTGTAGGGATTTTTTGCTCTTATAATTTCTACGTGTTGGAGTTGTTATTGCAAAGGTATCATTCATTTACAGTACCAAATCTCTGTTATCCTCTGAGGAGGACAATACTCGTTAGATTGAGGATATCCTCACTAAACGTGCATAATTCTAGAACAAAGATACATACTTCAAGCTTTATTTTGTTTTTGGAAGATGCACACTTCAATTTGCACTCAGATGTGTGTTTTCTGTGATATTGCAGTAAAAATTTCAAAGTATATGGAAACTCTGAAACATGCTGAGCTTAAACAGCTATTGCAATAGTGTATTATACTGAAGAAAGGATCTGAAAGCTGTTCTTGCTTTGTCAGTCCAGATAATTAATTTCTATGTCCAAATAAGATGCACAGATGTGCTGACATAATATTCGCTGTTTCCAAACCTGTGCAGATATTACTCTTCTTATTATTTGTACCAGCTTAGTGTTTGCTCCCAGGAAGGATTATGACCTCCATGCTGCTTTGGTATAAATTCAAGGTAATGATAATCAAATCATAGCCTTTGCATTGTGAAGAACTGTTGTGAAAGTGGTAAGGTTTCAGAGTTCACCATTTGCATCCTCAGCTTGCTTTATATCACTTTGCAAAACTGAACTGGTTTCAAAATTGTTAGGTGCATTCTCAACATGTATTTATACTAGAAACCACTTGCATACTTTCATAAACTTGTGAAAGTTTTGTGTTAAACTTGGCTTTTTTCTCTGGTCTAAACTCCGTGCAGATGCCAACAGTTTAGGTTTGGTGAAATTGTATCTGATCATGTCAGCCTAATGAACCGACAAGGCATCAGCTTTGACAGCTGCCTGGCATTGTACAAGATGGAAATAAAAGACTCAGGGCAAAACTGTGACCCCAGACAAGTCAATGGCAAAACTCCTCTTGCCTTTAATGGGTCCAGGATTTCATCTATGGCTCCCTGCCTCATCTTTCATTCCCAGAGACAAACAGCACACAAAGTGTAGCACGGACTACAGACACTAGACTTTCTCCAGTATATAATGAGGCATAAACTGAGTGAAGTCAGAACTTTTGGATCTCAGCAAAGAAGTGTTTGTTTTCAAAGAGGGGGAGTGAAGAAAATATAAACACATAACTGGCTGGAAGGAAAAGCCACTCCTGTACATACCAGCGGAATGTGAGAGATTGCTTAGGTTTCTTTTTATTTGGTTTTCCTCCAGCTTCCTGAAGTCACTTGACAGCCTGATAGAAGTGACTCACCATCATTCATAGGCAAAACACAAAATAATGTCGTGACTGAAAAGCACTGCCTTCAATGAAACTCCCATATGCAGAATTCAGATGGTGACATAACTTAAAGGAATTTAAAACAGCTTCTGTCAGATGCTCTCCTCTCTCCCTGGTGATGATCACTTCATCCCAGGGTAACTTCCTTTAATTACAGGGACTTCAGAGTGCAAAGGTGGGTTAGTAACTTGCTTTGTTTTATGCAACATATCTATCACAGTATTGCAAACTATTTCCTCCTGGCCCATTACTCTGTTGAGGGCTTTCGTGCTAAATCACAATGTGAGCTACAGATCTGCTTTCACCTCCAGCTCTCTGAAGATTCTTCTGAGCCAGGACCAGGTCCTAGCATAGCACAAACTGACTCCTAATGAGCTCAGGATATTTCAGGGCTTTCTTAATCTGAAGTTGTCTTTGTCCTCATAAGTTCACGTTGTCCCTCCAGCCATTTCTCATAGTTTGTGTGGGGTGGCTCGCTGGGCAGCAGCATGGATGGCAGCAGCAAAGAGTGGGTGTTGGATCTGAGAGCTGTGGATGCCTCCTGCCCCAGGCTGGTCTCTGCCTGCAGCTCCCTGTGGCCACACACCAGGATGACAGAGTGTGGTGGGGCAGCAGCACAGGTCATGGCCAAGAGGGAGATCAAATGTGCATCTCCTGCTAGTGATGCCTTGGCTCATTACTGGTTTTTATATAAAGACTGAAGGCCTTTACTCATATTTCTCTGAGTTAAAGCTCCCTGACAGAGGCAGGGCTGAGTCCAGGCTTCAGGAGCTGGCTCTGTAATAACAGCCTGATGAGTATTCAGAACTCTTTACATATCATATTTTTAAATCAGTTTGAATTAAAGAAAATAGATGGGGTGGTACCCTTTGCCTTCGTCCCCATTGGGAGGGGACTTTCATGGCAGGGTTTCACCACTCCTGTGGGGTGGGAAAGGATGAAAGGAAGTGGGGTGGCCTGAAGAGGCAAGACCCACAGTACCCCTGCCCCCAGCTTTCTCCTAAAGGGGCATCTCAGGGAAAACATCTCCTGGTGTGCATTCAGGGGCTGGGCTCAGCCAAACCCTGCATACATGGAGTGCAGAGAGGCAACTGGTCAAATATTTGCAGTCTTCCTTCTGCCTGGACACCCTGCCACCCCTCAGCCTCACACAAACACATGCATGCACACACACAGCTCTCCACAGAAATCTATCATCTTTTGTCTCTTCATTCAAGCCCATCCTAGCCCCATTCAATAAAACAATTATGTGCTATTTCACTGAAAAACTTCTGGAAAAATGTAGGTACAAGTAGTGGTACACTGAGCTGGAAGGCTAAATCTTCCTTCATCCCCTTGATGGAGGAGGAAATAAGAAATTACATGAGAACTTAGGCAAATCTCCCAGAAGATGAAATATGGAATTTCTTGGCACAGTTTTCCTTGCTTCTTTTTAGGAAACTCCCCATCATCTCTAGGACAATAGGAGTTCAACCCCTGAGTTAAACAGAAAATGCAGGGTGAGTCTTTGCCCATGCAAGTCTAAATAACATTGATTTCAATCGAGTTATCCTCAGTCCAGAGCAGAATATCCAGTGTCAGAACCCAGCCCTGAACAATGAGGCTGTGAAATGGAGAGGGCCATGCCTTTAGATGTTAACCTGAGACCGATTGGTCTCCGCCCACTCTAAATCAGTGGTGGGATATGGTGGGATATGGAATGTTTCATTGTTGGCATAGAAATGGTTAATTCTGAATGAGAGTTTTCTTTTCCTTTTATCTGGCCCAGGAACTAAACAAGGAAAGTTTTAAAAACTAAACCTGAGAGTTAGTTAAGGCCAGAATGAGGAGGACAGTTCCTGTCAGTGCCTTTCTAAGACAGCAGTGTGACTTCTGAGGCACCTATGTTTGCAGACTTTTAAAATATTGGAACACATGATCTTAGCAGCAAGCACAAAAGACTTTTTTTTAACTTCATGTCATATCTCATCACATTATGGAGGCCTGTGCTGCATAATGTAATGAGATGCACATTTTAACACACAGACCTTTTCTTGTGATATCAAACAGGAGAGAGTCTTAGGGAGCAAATTAGGTCGTTCACTGCCGAACTAACTGGTCAGCAAACCGATGTAATGACTATTTTCAAGTTTGCTCTTAAATTTGCCACTTTCCTGCCTCCCATTAAATCAGGCAGAAAATAGAGCTGTGTCAAAAATTAGGTACTTCCAAAGAAATTGTTCCCCTTTTTGTTCAATTTTCTTTGGCATTCATCATAGGGAAAGGAAAGGAAAAAAAAATGTCCTTTTACCTAGGATATTTTCACCACTTTGAGCGTAAGTGAAAAGCAGCTTTTGTCAGCAAAGTGCTTTTTGCTGCCTGATGGGTAATGTAATGTGTGAGTCAGTGTGGAAAAGGAGTTGAAGGTCAAAGCTGTAAGAGTACTTGCAGTGTCACTTGGCGTCCTGATCTGAATGTTATGCATGTCATTTCTGTGGCTCACTGTCAAAGGAGGGAAATCATACCATGGCTGGAAGTTTGCATGAGTACTGAAGAATAAGTCAAAAAAATTAACTCTTTCAAAATGTGCCAAAAATAGGGAAAAGATTAATTACCAGATTCTGTTTCTCACAGGATGTGTAGAAATTTGCACATTTCTTCTCTGAACACCGGCACCCGTCTTCTCCATTTGTGAAAGCTTGTGTGCCAGTTTGAGGCAAATTTGGAGGAAAATATCCTCTGATAGAAGGCAGTGCAATAAACTTTGAAGGGTGAGATACTGATGAGTTTTGCCACCAACTTGGTGAGGCTGGGATTTATCCAGAAAAAGCTCAGAGAGGAAGAGAAAGCTTGCAAGAGAGTAACAGAAAGTTTAAAGCACTTGAAAAATCCTTGTGACTTCCTTTAGCAGACATAGTAATTATGAAAGCATTTTCAGATGAGATTCTCCCTTGGAAAATATTGTTGAAAATGCCCTGTTTGTTTTTCAGCAACATTAACCTTTTAAAAACCTTTAAAAAATCTCACTTATGCTCTAAAATGAAGTGTGCCTCTGCACACTGACTTTCTTGTTTGCAGCAGAAAGGCTCTGTGGTTTTTTTTAACATCAAAAAGGTAGAATGAAAGGTTCCTTTAAAGGACCTTAGCTTATTTACTCTGCACAACTGGACATTAGTAATTTTGCCCAATCTTTTCACTGACTGGTTTTGTAGATTGGCTTAAAAATATTGTTTTTGACATTTAAAGCCTTTAATTGACTAGCTCTCAACAAAGTCCCTTACTGAGCTTCTGGCACTCTGCATACCACTTCCTTCTTTTGGGTCAAAAGGGGCAAAACTCTTGTATTTGAAGGTCTGCAGAAGTAGAAAGGGCAGTGTTAACATTTCTGCATGTTCAGGTAAAGATCACAGAACAATCACCTAGCTGACTTTTCCCAGGACTATGTATTTCTGTTTAAGGAGGAATTGCAATCCCTTTTATTTCTGGGGGCTCTGACAGGACATTGTCTAACCTGGTATCTCAAAATCTTTTTGCAATTTGTGATAAATTGCAATAATGATTTGTTCTTTTTTTTTTTACTTTTCAGAATGTGAAAACCTGTAATCAATGGAAAGCAGCATACATTTACCTCAGCTCCTAGTGTGGTTTCAGTTGATTGATTCCACAGTTCCTAAATGCTTTTCCTCAAAAATGGATCCAGAATAATTTTTTCAGGCTTTCTGTCTTGTAGTGTTTTCCTCATCTGGGATCTGCCCTTGTCACTGTCTCAGCATGTGACCAACTCAACTGGATTTCTTGTGTAGAAGCTCTTCATGCTTCTGAATCCAAATAGGCAGAACCCACAAAGGTTGATGGGGTCCATTTTACAGGATATTGATGTAAACTATATATTTTAGAGATTTATTTTCAAGAACCTTATTTAGCAGAAATTTGGAGAAATTGTTAAACACATCAATGTTTTGATTCTACCATGATGTTTCAGTTTATTTTGTTATTATCAGTTTATAATTTTAGGTTGTAATGAAGAGTAAGGCCAATACTAGTAAAGAATCATTTTAGGTGACAGTGATACCGAGCAGTCTAGCAACTGAGATCAGGATTATAAATCACAAGACGTCTTCCCTCATAGTTTATAACATCTTTCACAACTCACTGATGCCAGTGAAGAAACATAATTTAAGAACCATAGGAAACAGTGAAGTTAGGTTTGTGTGCAACCAATGAAAATGTTTCATAAGCTGAAGTAAAACCAGACTCTGTTTCAATAGATTGCTTAAGCACCTTTTGTAGATACCCATTTGAGAGGCGTCATTTTTATCAATGGCAATTCTGGCATTGCATCATTGTGTTATTTTGTTTTAATGTTACTGAGTGAGACATAATCATGCATGAATTTTTTCAAAATCACTCTAGATATGATAGTTAAACCAATCACTAGTCCCTGCATCTTGGTCATACAGAAAAGAAGAGTCTCCTAATTCTGTGCAGTCTTGCCACAGGGAGCTTGTCAGAAATCCATACACACAAGTATAAACTGTGCAGTGTAAGTTAAGAAAACTCTTATTTCTATTAATGGGCTGAATGATTCATAATGGCTCCCTCTATGTCAGACATATTCAAGCATCATAGTAGATCTACAGAACAAAACAGATGGTGTGGATGTCTACATTTGGGGAGGGGAGATATTTCATAGTAATTCTTGGCAGTTCCAGTGAACTGTATGCCTATTAGCAGCCAGAGTGCATTGGGTTTGCTCCTGGAACTTTGCTTCTGGTTTATTTTTCATTTGAAAGGCATCCAGCTCATGAGCTCCAAGACCACTCAGTGATATGACTCAAATCTCAGCAAATGGACACAAAGTACGCATTTATACGAAAAATTGCTCTCCTGATATAAATCAGAATTTTAATGTAGATTCATCCATTTACCATGTTTTAGAGATTGTGCATTTAATGAGGAATAAACACAAAACCAGTAAAATAGTAGTAAAACCATATGTCATGCTCAGTACATGTTAATATCTCTAGACTGTTGCTTCCTTCATCCCTAATATTTTAGAAAATAAGCTGATTACGGATGATATCAAGTGGTTATCTTTCAGTTTATTGTTTATTCTTGGAGGAATGAAAGCCCTTGACTGCAGGTATGTGCAAAGAATACATGAGCAGATAAATTATTTATCAAGAAATTTATCAGGGTACCTCAGTTTCATAGGCTTGAAGAGTGTAAAAAATTCCTAAGGACATATAGTACAATACAGATGCAGCAGTGCTGCAGGAAAGCAGGTGAAGCTGTCTCCATCATTATTGACTATGAATCACATTATCTCCCACCCAAGCTTGTCATCTGAGACTTATTGGTTCCTCTTCCCCTGTACAGGTTGGATGTGCAGAACACTTTATGACAGAGTAGTAAGAGCCACATTTACTAAAGCTTGTAGAAAGCTTAGCACAGAGATGTGTGAGCATGAAGCTGAAGACACAGCTCTCTCTCTCCCAGATAACTTGTGTCTGCTGAGGAATGGCAGCACTAGCAGGGGCCCTGTCCAGCAGAACACAGACTGGAGGGACCCTGAGATTTGGCACTCACAGACAGCACAGTAAGTGCAGATGATGGATGCGAGACATATCCTGCATTGGATGCAACACAGCCACCAGCTGACATTAATTGTGGAAAGCCTCTGGCCTAAAAAGCTAACAGCATGATTGGAATTGTGACACCCTCAGCTCAACACAAGCGACAGCCAAAACAGCCGACTGAAAATGATCATTGATGTACTGCGCTCCGACCTCAGGAGCAGTGCAGCCAAAGAAAGCCAACCTAGGGATGCTTCAGTTCAGAGTCTGAGCAAGAATAGGCAGGATAAAGACAATGTGGAAATGCAGCTACTCTGATGTCACAGAAATATTACTCGGAAAATGTAAAGAAACCTGATATGTATTTTCTCGTTTGGTGATCCGAGACTCTCTGCATCTGTGCTCTCCAATACTTGTCCCAGGCACTCAGAGAAAACAGAGATATTGCAAAGGCTTACTAAAACTCTTTCTGCCAAAGGGAACTTGCTACTTTGGTGAGAATCTTGCTTCAATCAGGTGACCAGCAATTTCTAAGGGTCAATCTTAAGGGTTAATCTTATTGAACAGCAAAGTAAGTATTTATTGAAGGCTTCATGTAATTCTTCAGTACACAGGGGTGGTCCTATCCAATGTACAGTAACACATATAGAGCTCCTTTGCTTCAGAAACTATATGTTCTGAATTTGCCTGCAATTCTGTACACAGATTAATTTTACAAATAGGTACTGCCTCTGTTGTCCTAAAGCCAGATTCATTCTTACCTGAGTCAACGTGTTGTTAACCCTGAAGGAAAAATCTTCAAACATTGTACATTCATGTAGGGCAGCATGCAACTTGCCCTATTGTTTCTTCATTCTTCTTTAAACAGCTGTGACTCTGGTAACAATAATAAAAAGAATCCATTACTTTTCCGTCCTAATAGTTCCTTCAGGTTTGATAGATTACAATGAATTAATCATACAGGATTTTGCTAGCATATTTTATTATGTTGATTGAAAGGATTCACTTGAGATGACAGCTAACATGGCTCAATAGCCAAAAGCTTTTTAGCACAACTGTAAGTCTATTCACTGTAGCTGCCATTCTTGAACAACCTAAAGGAAGTGGCTAAAGTGAATAATATATCACTGCTGATGTGTTTCACTCTATAACTATGTAATATGGCAATTAAGCAAACACAGATTCAGAAAAAAAAATTCTTTAATTTGAGACTTAACCCCCCCAAACCTATCTTCCAGATTAAAAATTAGTATATGGTAGTTAATTTCTTATGGATATACTTTATTTAAATCCTTCATGTGAAGTAACCCTTTGTTCTTCTTGGCTAGCGCAGTACTCTTCAGCTTGTGGTCTGTACCTAGAATATTAAATTCAGCTTTATGTACCATAATTCATAAAAATGGAGACCAATTATAGCTTGTCAGAGGATTATAACAAGAAGTTTCAGATGTTTATAAAACATGACCTTGGAGAACATAGTTAACAAACTGGATTGCTCAACCTAAGGAGGAAAAGACTGAGTGTGACAAGATAACAGTCTCCAGATACATAGAAATCTGCTGCAAAGAGGCAGGGAACAAGCTGTTGTCCATGTTTGTGATAGATAGAAAAAGAAATAAGGAGTTTAAATTACATGAAAGATGATTCAAGTTATACATTAGGAAGAATTTTTGAACAGTGAGGACAGTGAGGGAAATGTTAGATTAGATTGCCTGGGGAGGAATGCCCATCACTGAAAGCCTTTAAGAAACTGTTAGACTAATATCTGCCAGGAGTGACATGGATAGAATTGATCCTGCTTTGACATAGAAAGAGAGCTGTGTTATATTTTAAAAATTTCATGTGTTGTTAGTCATTACAGCTGTATATAGTCTGCAATGTGTTTGCAGCATTTTAGAATATACATTTCAATATGTTAAAAACATGTTGAGTTCAAAATCTCATTCCTAAATGATTATGCAGCAGAATTAAGGCCAGCTGTTTAACCCTTATTTATGTCCCCAGTATGTTTGCACTACGGTATAGTCTTTAATTACCCTGTCACACACTGGTTTATTTCCACAGGCCTCTCTTTCATCAGTCTATTGGATAAATGTTTAGGGAAAGCACATTAGTTTTCCATATTGTCTACTGTTCAGTGGGTATTTTCATATTTTATTACTGCACACTGTCCAGACTTGCTCTGAAAACAATACTGCTGTATTTTTAGGGAGATTTATATGGCTGTCTTCAGTGCAGTGTTTGAGTAATACTTCAACTTACTCTCCCAGCATTGCTCTGACAACTGTACAGTCAGTAGAGTGCTCAATGTGACACTGATTTTTCAGTGTAATCACTATTAAGTAGCACCTCAGATGTTGAGAATAGAATTATAATAAAAATTGTTTAAGGTTCAAAAACTTTCATCCACCAGCTCCTAATCTCTCAGTGGTAATACCACTGATTGCTCTTGGTAAGAACCAGTGTATATGTACTCTTCCCAAGGGTGAGCTACTGAAATCAGGTTATTAATAGCAAACAAACTCCAGTACGCAATATAATTTTGACAAAAAGCAGGGTTCCTCAGAAAAGCTAAAACTTTTGGATTTTAAAAAATTGCACAAAATTAATTATTTCTAACAGTACAAGATGCAAATTTTTTATGTGTATCATCATTACTGAGAGATGATGTGAGAGCTGAGAATGAGATACCTGTTTGGTTATGTAGGTTTCACCTGAATTTATTGCAGCAGACTATGGGAATCCTAGACTACAATCCCGATTTACCAAGAAAGTATATTCCAATGGGCATAGGCGAGAGGCAGCCTGCCAACCTTGTTCCAACTTCAGCGTCACCTGCTGCTAAGATCTCTTATGACAACAGTGGATGTTTTCAAATGTTTTTCCTGAAAAAATAGGAATCATAATAAATGGAGTTGAACTCCACCAGTGGCAGGAAGGAAATAGAAGGAGTGGCAGGATATAGACACTGATCTTTCACCTATCGGGCCTCTTGGTCTTCTGCTATGTTTTCCTAAAGCCATCTAGTAAATCTATAAAACATAAATATTTGAAGTTTAGTTGTTTTAAGGAACATGGACACTTCATCTACAGGCAGCACTAAAAGTCTCCCTTGCGTTGCACAGTTTTTACAAAGCTGAATATAATGCTTCATTTTTACACAAGAGAACTGCTGTTGACTTGAAGCGGTCATTCATTTAGCCTTAAATACTTACCATACTACTTCTGTAGAGGTAGTTAGAAGAAAGGGACTTCAATCAGCTTCAGTGGGTTCAGCTCTTGTGCATCTGAAGTTATGATCCCAAAAAATGCTATCCATGCAGTCTACATGCAAAAATATTCAGCTGAGTTGCTCAAAGGTCTTCTCTGGTTGCCTGCATGCTCATCGCTTTTTCAGAGCACATCCTTGTATGATGTTCCTTGCCTAGAATTGAAGTGTTTTATTTATATAAGGTACTCTATGCATTTTCATTACCCTTTTTCTTAACATGTATTAGTTAATTTTATGTGTTCTAGATCTGCACATGCAAGCCTGATCTGCACATTTAATGATCCTTCATGAAACAAATGTTTAAACCTTTAGCCAAATAGATACATTTGATTTATTAAATGATGTATGTGCTGACTGCAATATGGAAAAAAATATGTGTGCAGTCAAATGCTGTGGGTTTGCAATACTAAAATTGCAACCAATTTCCTTGTATGTAATTTAAAGAAAATGTAGCAAATAAAAATGAATAATAGGCCAATTTAAGGGTGTTTTATAGCTGTAAACATATGACGTACAGGTAATCTGATGTGTCATTAATTCAGTATTTATGAATGTGAAAATCATACTTTTGACTTTATGTGTATATATAGGATATATTTTTGTTTGCTCTGAGTCATATTTGTAGTACTTTTTCATGTCCAGACAGCAGGAGGTCTTCTACTTTCTCTGACCCAGGAAAAAATAATTAGCTTGAATATATGTTCCTCACAGAGACCTCGATTTAGGATTAAACCTTCTTACTTGATGCAATCTTTTCTTGCTCAGAGTTTGGCTGTCCTCTCAGCCGGTGGAGGAAGTATTAATACAGGAGCTGAGGCAGTTTTCCAGCATTCCCAGTAGATAAACATGACCTGCCACTAGTTATGAAGTGTTCAAGAGGTCAAGGAATCTGTACCTTGAGACATAGATGGATGGGGTTTTTTGCCTCTTTCTACCATTTGATATGTTATGTACTTTTTCCTTACCGTATAGCACATGCTGTAGACATTCCAAAGTAGTATGTTACAGCTTACCTAGATTATGATGAAATTCAGGAGACAACTTTCATTAGTATTAGCAGAGAAATAAGCTGGCTTTTCTGCTGTTTATTCACAATCTCTTTTTATAGGTTTGTTTTGTTTTCTGTTTGAGCAGCTGTGAAGAGCAGAATCATTGTGCTGGAAATATTTTTGAGCTCTCTGATGCTAGCAATTAACCAATCGTTTGTCATATCAAGTGGATAAGATCTGTAACCTATTAGTTAATGTAAGAATTTAGCCCTATTGGATGTGGTTAAAATGTTTCTTTAGTTGGCAACAGAGTTCACAAAAGAAAATTCTTAGCAAGAACACCATAAAAGCATTATTTGGGAAGTGGCATCTTTTATGGTGCAGAACCACTTCATTCATTCAAGTGTATATTCATTAGAAATGCCACAGGTTAGAGCAAGAATAGGAGAAAACTAAAAAAATATAAAATGATCAATACTACTGTTTGGATACCAAACCTTTAAGTGGAAAGCGAAATGAAGGTGCCAGGCTACAAGCTCCTGGACGTAAGCAACCAGAAACCAGTGAATAATACAGCATAAATGTAAGACAGAAAATGTGGGTCATGGGAATCATTAGGAAAAAATCTAAAAAGAAAAAGAGAGTTCTGTTGATTTTTTGTGTTTGTTATTCTACTCATGTTCCGTTATCTCGTAAAATGGTTGAAAAGTGTGATGGAGATAGAAAACTAGAAACACATGATATGCATTAGCCATCATAAAACAAGCAGTCTTATTTTCATCAAAAAGTAACAAATCATAACTTGCAATACACATCATATGTACCTCATCCTCCTACTATTTTCTTATTTTTAGATAGAGTCAGTGATAAAAAGATGCCCAGATGTAATGCTAGACTTCATAAAAACATCTTTAATATTTGAGTTGGAGTGTTCTTTGGTTGCAAGAACTGAATTGAAGTAAAATCCTTTCAAATATTTTGCATTAGATTCTGAAAACTATCCTCCACTCTTCTACATCTGGTCCCACAGAAATAGATAACAAAACTTTGCAATTTCTCCAAAAACTTAGTTAAACTGTCATGAGGGCTGCCAAACCCCCACTTTTTATTAATGAGAAAAATAGAATGGAATGTATGCTCTGTAAACCTGTGCGGGTCAACACGTATTATTAATAATCAATGAGTAGTGATTTCACATTTTGAACAGAGATCTATGAATAATATGATACCACAATTAAAAATAGATGTAGCTATGTCAATGCTTAAGAAATATCATCTCTGATATGGCAGCAATAGAGAAGGCTTTCACTCCAGTAGTACCAAGCCTTCCCACTTCCAGTTTTGCTTAAGACCATGTGTGTTGAAAGACCTTTAAGGCAAGGTGGGCAAGTCATTGCCATGTTCCAGATTCCAAGGCTGCAATTTTCTAGCTTGACTTTTGTTTTAGGCTATATAGGTTCTGGCAGGGCTTTCTGCAGTGATTTCCATTTCCCTATACTTAATATTTTTTCGTTTCTGAAGTTTAATGTCATGTTATTGCACAGTCCCTCCCACAAGGATCTGAATGTAATTGTGTTTTGGGCACTATTATTTAGTGCCTCAGTTATGGCTCTTGAAATAACTCTCTGTGTGTTACTTAGGGCCATAACCTCTCCCCTTGTGGGCTCTAGAACAAGCTGTTCCAAGAAACAATTGCTTAAAATGTCAAGAAATTGCTTCCTAAACCTTGTCCCAATATGACATATGACCAGTTTATATGCTGACAGTTGAAGTCCCCCATTACTACTGTTTTATTAGATTTAGTTGCCTCTACGTTCTTAGCATTGCACACACGGTGTGGTTTTCCTTATCTGAAAGTGAGTAGTTACAAGTACATGTGCTGTCTCTGCACAGAGTGCAGCACAAAATTATTCCTCATTTAATTCTGTATGTTTTTTTTTTTAAGGATGAAATGGAACACGAGTTGTGTCTAGCTTTTTTTACAGACATTCTGAACAAATGTGTACTTTAATTTGTATGGATATACAAACCGAATTATAAAACATACTTGTGTGTCAATGACTAATTTTAGGTGATTTTAATGCATTAATTATAGTTTAAACCTTTCATTTTCCTGGGGCTAATCTACTCCTTTGAGCTTTGCCAAACTAAGGATAGAGACTAAATCTGATATTACAGATTTATAAATGCCAATATGAGTTCTTTCCAAAGAAAACACACTTCTGTTCTTTCAATTTTCTGCTTCTGCAACTTGAATAAAGAAGAACAGAGCTATTATGTCCACATTAGAGCTATTAAGATTGAAGTTTCACAGCCATAGGATTACAGTTCCCTTTCACCACATTAAAATTACAGTTTAGGTCTCAACTTAATTGTTTAGCTCATTGAAATGTCTTACTAGGTTAACTAGTCATAGTACAAGCCAATTGCAGATTTGGGAAGGCTACCAAGTTGTTAAATTGCCTCATTGCAAAACTTTTGGCTCCATAAGAGGCAGATTTCTATCGTGATCATGTGAGTGTTAGAGTGGCATTCCTTGGAGTATCTGGACTGATTGGTTGTGACCCGAGCTGCTCATCAGACTAACTTTCAGTCATCACCTCAGCTACTTACATGACTGAACCTTTTTCTTTACCTTTAACTTCGTATCTTAATGCACCTTATCACCCAGTGCAGCTGCCCTCCGGTTTCCTTCAGCACATCTCTGGTTTGGCGCTCCCTTCTCAGCGGCTGAAACCTGAGCCAGTTTTGTAGTTCTATGCTATACTTAAACCCTGTCTTTAATTACAGCAGTGTTGATTTCTCTGAATGAATAGTACAGTCAGTAACTCTGACATTATCAAAATACTTGTTAAACAAGGGTCTTAAAGGATCTGTGGAAATTTATAACATAGGTTCTTTTGAAACAAAACCCTCAAACCATTTTTTGTGCGAAAGTTCTGCCAAGAATGAGGACATAACTCCCCACAGGAAATATTCCCAGTCTCTGCTGATGTTAACTGCTTGATTTAGAGTAGTAAATTCTCAGAAAAACAGTGGAATGTATCCATTGTATACAGTGGAATGTATCTCTGAATATAAGAGGAAAAATTAGTTTTCTTTTGTTTGAAGTAAAAATGTATATTTCATAAAAGAAAGAATAATAGCTATTAGTCTTTAACAATAATTTAAAACTATTTGTTTCCCTTAGTATAATGAAGAAAATTTAAAGTAAGTCTTACTTTTTTACTACTAGAACTCAGAAAATCCATATTTTTCAAGTATAAACCAAGTGTTACATTAATGAGCTCACAAATTATCCAAGGAATCTAATGTCAATCTTTTCAGTACCTTATAATTCACCAAAAGGAAATACCTGGCTTCTTGAAATACGAAAAATTGCTTGTGGTTTTCTCTTATACTCATTTTCCATATTCTGAGATTGCATACTTCATTTCTTATACATTTATGGCATCCTCTCTGTAACCAGTTGTGTTTTCTCTGGCTAGCTCCTCCACTAAAGGAAGATTTAGTTTTTATTTTACTCAGTGGGCCACAAATCCTAATTGTCACATGCCATGCAATTCAGTTTCTATTCATAAAACAAGGTGTTTTCAATATATACTAATAATTAGCCAACATACTGCGATTTAAGAATTGCATTTTAAAGTTCTTTACTTTAACTTCAAAAAAATGTGTGCTCTACCCTGTGCTGGTGTAATTGCAGTGATCGGAGCACGCAACATTCTTTTCCCATCACGGGAACAGAGGAGAACCAGTTCTCTCTGTGCCTGAGTACTAAAATGCAGGGGTTATTTTCAAGGCAAGACACAGAGGTGAGATGTGGTGTTCTTCATAGATGTTGATCCCACAAAAAGAATAAAGTGCCACGTATTTAACTTATGACTGATTCAATTGAGCTGTTCTTTATTAGAGCTCAAATTAATGAGTCCCAGTAGCCCAGTGCTGTTCAGCATAAGAATAAAGGAAGTCAGGAACTCTCAAGGGTCGTGAACTAGGGCAAAACTCAGGTTTACAAGCAACTTTTCTGAAGACCTGCACCATGGAAAGAATGGTCATACTAGATTTATTATGATGTAATCTGGCTATTTTAAGGCCACTGAGGTTAACCTGCTACTTTGAGGGATTACTTTTGTTCCAGAGAACATCTTAACTTCAGTAAACAGTAAATGCTGTAATATTTCTCTTGTTCTTTTTCTTCTTGTGTTCAGTGCTATTCAGTAATCTCCTGGGGTTTAGAAGAAACTTCTCTTTAGCACTTGTACATGGAGATGAAGACTCTTGAATGGTTTTGACCTACAAGGAACAGCAATCACCAGTCTCTGAAGTTTTTCTTGGAGGTTCAGGGCTATAGGCAAAGCAAACTGTAAGAACCACAGATACAGCAGTTTCACTAAATTTAAAATTAGAATTATCCTAAATATCTTAGATAAGACTGAGTTTACATGATTTAGATGCAAGGGCATATCTGGATCTCCTGAGAGGTGCTGATGTGTATGCGCACTATGATCTCAAGCTGCTGTGTCCTAAGAGCAGGTACCAGCATCTCTATTAATTACCTCCTAATGTCTAGCATAACTCATGTGCCTACAGTTTTATAGCACTACCATGGCATTGGAACAACATTTTAGGAGCAGGACTTTGAGAGGGTTTTAAGAAAAATGAAACAATTACTTTGTGATATGCAAAAGGATTTTACAGCGCAGCTGCAATGCCAGGAGATGGAGGAAAGTGGGAAGCAAAGTCCAAGTACACCACCTTCTCTGTGTTCTCAGAAAATCTGCCTCCAGAGTAAGTCAGACTTTTCAATCATATATCTGTGAACGTATAACAGCTTATCCTGGTTGTATATCTGACGTTAGGTTACAGGTGTAACCAAAATCTCTCTGCCTCCCTCTCTCACACACACAAACACACAGACACAGCACTAAACTTTTTTTTCAGAAAAAGGGAGTTCTCAGGTAAACTCATGATTATTGTCAGGCATAAAACACGCAGAGCACTCAAAAACAATAACCACTAACATGTTCCTTCTACTGAAATAAAGAAAATAAGTAAAATTGAATGTGTTTTAAATTTGTGCAGAATTTGGTGTCAAAGAAAAAGAAACAGAAGTTCCTCATGCTTTTTTTCAGAAGTTTTCCATATTTTGGCAAGATGAATTGCAGAAATTGGCCTGGAAGAAACTGGCCTCAGAAAAGTTCCATAAATGTTTGTTGTTACAATAATAATAATAATGGTAATGATAATAAGAAAGTTTCTTTGTTTGTTTGATAAGTACTGACAATATGCTCCTAGAGAACCGGTGTTGGCTGTGTTTACTCCTTTTGTGTTTACTTTTTGCAAATGTTCTCTTGGATTATTATTGTTACGGGAATGTTTGTTGAAATGTTCATTTTAAAGAGGATATTAGAGGACATTCTCAAATTGTCAATTTTGAACTCATAAATATTACAGCCATTCCAGAAGTTTGATTAACCTGTGAATTCTGTTTCACTTCTTAATACAAAAAAAGAAGAATGTTTTATTCCGTCATAATTAACACAAGTTTAAATGACAGATTTTTTTAGCAATGAGCTGCTTGAATGTAATCTACCAAGCAAGATATTTTCTTAATACTCCTGTAGTGATTCTTATCAACTAATGGACATGTGAGATAGATACTGTAAGAATTTTACTACTTGTGTATTGTGGTTCCTATTGGTACCCCTCTGTGGGGCACATTATTCTGCTGCAGCCTTAACTAGAAAGTTAATTTCATAAATTGCTCAGCATTTTGGTTTGGTTTTGTTGGGGTTTTTTTTGTTTTGTTTTGCTTAAGCTGCTCATAAACAGAAATCCTTACTAAGCAAGACCTTCATGGACAGCCCTGGACAGGCAGACATAGCCATGGGGAGCAAGCTTATACACTGCTCTGGAAAATACATAGAATAGTTCCTTTCTCATCACAAAACCTGGGGATAAACCAACCAAAAACCTGAAGGGCTAAGCAACTGAAAACTTTAAAAGAAAACAAAAAAAGGGAAAAAGAAAAGGAAAAAAGACACATAAGTTGCTTTTCAGTTCTATATATTGTGATTTTTTTCTGGTATTTATTGAAATGTGTTTATTAAAAAAAAAAAAAAGAAGCAAAGCTTAAAAGACTAAATAAAATAACCTGCCCAAAAATATGAGCAAGAACATTTATCAGAAAACAGATGGTCTTTTATACGCAGAATTAAACATCTCTAAAAACACAACAATCCATTTATCTTGATGAATCCATCCTCTAGCAGATATCTCAAATAGCAGCAGCAATTTACCTGCGGGTCTGGAAAACACATTTCCATGAGGCTACATGACACAGAAATCAGTTCTGGATTTCAGTTTTTCAGGTGTTGAACAGGAATATTATGGTAAGTTTTCCTTTCTCCTAATCTCTTCTTCAGTCAGAAAAACTTTCTCTCCTAGTCCTGAGGCTTAAGGGCACCAAATCTCATTCCAGAGCACAATTTTGAGCAACTGCTCAACTCTTTTAAGTACTACCTATTTGCATTATCTTCCACTGAGTCATTTGGAAATCAGCCCTGGGTTCTGCACATGCCTTCTGTAACAAGAAATCTCTAAGAAATCGAATTATCAGGCTTTTCACCTCCTTTTCTATCACTGAAGAAGTTTAATAACAAAGTTTTTGTAATGGTCAGTGATAACAATTAAAAAAGTTATTTTGAGCACACTGAAAATTAATTGTTTAACATATGCATATACAGAAACTCCACTTCTATCTCCACTGAGAAATTGTTAGTCAGGACAGCTTTTTCAAAGATTCCTCAAAGACACAGATAACTCCTCTTTACCAGAAAATTTTGAAAAATAGAAGAGCAATATAGAAACTGACAATTTTAACACATTCTTCAGAGGAATTCACTGAAGCAGTGTAAACTATAAACATTAGTGCCATAAACCATCTCTGACTTGACTTTTGTGGCATTTACAACTGCTTTTAAGTTAGAATACTTCTACAGACTTTCTGTAGGAACTTGTATTACCACTGAGCATACCTGAGCGATTAACAATCTTGTAGCACTGAAAGGCTCCCATAAATAGATACTTATCAACCTATTGATTCATATTTAGTCCTCTGAAATTAGAATGAAATGATCATGGCACTATGACTAGAAAGCCTTTTTGCAGTAAGGAAAAATATTTCCTGAGATGTCACAGAATTGGCATTTGCTGCATGCTGGATTCACAGCATTCATTGCACACTGGATACAGTGCCAGTTTCTCAGGATCTCCTGATCAATGCATACAGCCATTTCCATAGGAAGAGCCCACAGCACAATGTAAACAACTCAGAGGAAAGGTCCAAACAAGTTATCTTCCTAAGCACTTACACCAGCTGACGAATTAAGTTGGTGGAAACTTGGTCTCACATTTTAAAGATATGATAATCCAGGTTTCTCACAGGATAATCTGCTTCTGCTGTCAGAATCAGTGATGTTACTTCCCTGTCATCAGATTACTGATATGGCAAGACTCACTTTTCCCCAGGCACTTAGAAAATGGGAAGAACTGTGAGAGCTAGAATGTAGGTGGGAACTCTGGGGATTTGTAATGCATTATTATAAATTGCTTTGCTATTTATGTAGATTTAAATAATAAAATATACCCATAAGCCTTCTTATCAACCACATTAAATATGTTTTCAAAGAAAGGATTAAGCCAACCTGCATTTAAAATTCCTTGCTACCTTTGCCTCCTATCATTGCCGTGGGATTTCCATGTCCCCACACACTCTTGTAACAGTGTGTGCAGAAGGACCCAAAACAGGCTATTTGGAGCCAAGAGAGAGTGTTATAGGAGCTTGAGGCATTACTCTGGACAGGGCAAGACTTGTCAGCTCTCTCTGCTTTATTATGAACAATTAATCTCGAGTGCCTTTTCTGGCTGTCACTGAGGCAGGGTGGGATGGGAGAAGAGGCAACACATCAGGCAGAGGGCCCCAGGATATTAATGATTTTTCAATATGCTAACACCTGAAATTCTAGTCTAAGACCAGTGAGCAAGTCATGCAGATCCTTTTAAGATAATATTTTGGGTATGTGAAAGGAACACATGGAGAAAGGAGAGACACTCTTGGTACATACTGACCAATTCTTTAATTGCCTTTGATAATGTGTTGTATTTACCCAAGTGACCTAATGAAATGTGACTGCAAAATGAAGTGTTTTCTCAGAAACCCTGTATTTACATGTCTTTCATATGTGTGAGACACTTTCCAGAGGGTGGATGTTCAGTGCTAGCCCATGGCTAGGTAGTAGAGTTAAAAAAAAAAATGGTTTCTGATACAGTACACAATGTTTCTGTGACTAAATTCTATAATAAATTCCAGAAGATTTCTACTGTCTTCTGCAATTAAGTTGAAACATCATGTCAGAAAGGTGAAGAAGAACAAAAAAAAGGGACCTTAAAGACAATGACAAAATGCCTGGGGATCTGTATTGAGTCAGTTCAATAAAAAATGTCTTTATCTTATTTTTTTTAAAAATGTGGCTGGCATAACATAAATACTGAGTAACATTGTCTGTTTTCTTGCCAAAGCAAGTTATTTTCTACAAAATTTTGATTTATGTTTCTCTTAACCATTCCTTCCTTTCTGAGCTGTTCCTCCTATTTAGCTGGGATATGCCCTGGCAGTTTATTTCACAGCATCTCTCTTAAGCAGAAAAGACATAAGAAAGAAACCTCTCTATCTCTCATGTGCAAAATTTTGTTTTGGAAAGAAGCCTTAAGAAGTTTTTAAAAGGTCAATTAATCAATCAGGGAAAAGTAAAAATGTTATTTGATTCGGAAACTTGGCCACACCACTCAGATAATGAATGATGAATACTGAGCCTTTGAGTGAATCCTTACAATCAACAGCCCATGACTAATCGATACACTGACATTTTCACACAGTTGCAGAAGGTGATCAAATTTCATAAATATCAGATTGTTGTTGGAAAAAAAGCTGCACAGAAGCAGAAAAAAATAAAAAGAATAAAAAGAAAGAAGGGTGAGAATTTACCAGTGTCCTGCTCACTGGTGGCTGTGGGCCCCGCGGTGCTCCTCCTGTGTGCAGGGAGAAGATGCCACCTGCAGCCCTGCCAGCCCTGCCCTGCCCTGCCCTGCCCAGGGGTGTGCAGGTACCAGTCTGGCCAATGAAAGACAGCTGGGGTTGTGGAAGGATGGCACTCACAGCCCTGCCCTGGGTCAGCTGTGTATTCCTTCATGTACACAAATGCACACCACGTCACACGAATGAGGACTTGTTTGGTATCTCAGAAGGCAAGTTATTAATGCTTAATCTGTCTAGAGAGGTCATTTCTGAGTCACGAG
The DNA here is from genome assembly GCA_013400235.1 of Oriolus oriolus. Lineage (NCBI taxonomy): Eukaryota > Metazoa > Chordata > Aves > Passeriformes > Corvidae > Oriolus > Oriolus oriolus. The sequence goes on from VXBT01013480.1 coordinate 914,418, forward strand.
TGAGCAAACTGAAAAAGTCCAGTGGGGTAAATAATTAAGAGAGCAGTTAACAGGGACCAGGTTTTCTTGATGACCTGAGCTATGTAGAAAAACTGTAGTTTGAGGTCATGGAAAAGCTATTCAGCAAGAACAAAGGATGAAAAACACAGTGTGGGCTGGAAAGCACATGCCCTAAAAAGAATTAACATGAAATTCCAAAGCAGTGCTGTAGCAAAAGCAGTCAGTATCGCCCATGATTAAACGGGACCATGAAAACAGGAAGGTGGTTTTTATCCATGTAGCCAGTCTGACACAGGAAGGTATGCAAGCTTAACTCCTCGACAGGATGTTTAAAATCTGGAGAACATGAAGAACAAAAAAGTCACAGTAATGACTCAAATTTTCGAATAAATGCCAGGGTCTGTTTAGTTTATCAAAAACAAGTTTGAGGGCTGATTTGATTGCAGCATACATGTATGTACTTTCCAGAGTGAAACAAGCTCTTTTGAGTTAGAAGAGTGAAGACAGAACTTGTGGTGGAAATCCAATGCCACAATAATTCAGATTAGAAATTGCAGATATTTTATTCTTTAAATTCTTCCTTTTTTCTTGTGACTTGTTGGCAATTATCCACTGGAAATCGATAAAAAAAAGTTTATTCTCCAGTTTTTCTTGTCTTCAAATGAGGAAGTTTTTCTGAAGATTTAACAACATGAAACTGGTTTTTAGAAGTCAGAGTGTGAGGTACAAAATATTAACACTATAATCTTGCTAGTTACTTCTAACTTTGAGATATGTTGATCCAAATACTGAGTTTCAGCCCTGAGGTCTCTTGCCACATCTCTGGTTTCATCATCATTTGAAAATCCAGGTAGCAATTAGTAGGTCAGACATATCTGTGCCCTAAAGAGATGAATTTACTATGAAAGCAGCTATCTCCTGATGTACTGTTACATCTGCAGATTACTGCAAACACTTCTGTTTGGTTCAGCATCATGGCCAGGCTTCTGCCTAGAGGTGGTTTCACACTGGGCTCTCCCTTCATCTTCTCATTTAATATACCATTATATACCAATAATTTTATATAAGCACCAGCTTCCATCTTAAAATCAGGTGGCAGTGTTGACATGAGTTTATCTGAGCTATGTCATATGCCATTAAATTAGAGGTGTGAAAAATTTTTTCACTCTAAAAAATCAATTAAAATTTCAAAGGCAATCTCTGTACAGCCTCAGGAAACCACCAGCTAGTGAGGCTGGTGCAGCCTGAGCAAGTTAAACAGAGGAAAAACAATGTGAAGGTGTCTGGGTAACACCTCCTTTGTTTGTGAACATAAGGTTAGTTGCTCTAGGTTTAGAAGGATGCACTCCCAGGGGAAACGTCAGTGAAATCCAGCCATAACACACCCAGCATGCATTGTTTTCTTTGGTTTGGTTTGGTTGTTTTACAAACCAGGACTGAAACCTTCTGAACACATCCTCAGCCAATACAAAGAAAGAAAGAAATTACTGATGATTAACTACATAAGTTCTTTTATTTCCTTCCTGACTTGGTTTGGGCACCTTGAAGGAGATTAGTTTGGTCTAAATTAAATTGATCTTCTTCTGATCAATGATCAAAATATATTACTTAGATTTTGCATAGATATTACTGCTGTTATTGTCCAAAAGAAATAAAATATTTTTTTAAAGTCAAGTTTATTATTTGAAGAGGAGAGGTGAGCTTTAGGCAAATAGAAATCCGAGCATTTTAATCCAAAACCATTATGGTTTTGGATTTTTTCATAATCTTTTCATTAGCATTTCTCTCGGTTTCTAGGCAATCAAGAAGGATTAGAATTTTTTTAATTATCGTTTTTTCTGTTGAAATAGTTGTTGAGTATGTCGTAATACTTAACACTGTACTCATTGTCCAATTTTTCAACAAGTATATTATTTGTGAAGAAAAGGTGTATATATGGAGAACAAAAAGGTATTTTAAAAACAAAACAGTATGCAGTCATACACTTTCATAACTGCAGGACAAAGCTTTAGTTTAAATTTCAACTTGCCATTTCTTTCACTGTAAACTTTGTCACTCCAGTGCAGTATTTCTAGTGTTTAACTTGTCTCCAAACATATTCATATCTTTTTAGTTGTGGCTTTCCTTCAGTCATTCATATCCTCCAGCTGTAGGGTACATGTTCTCCAAAATCCTAGGGCCTGGAGTTTTGCTGTAGAAAGTAATCAAATATTAGTTTCTTACATGCAGAAAGCAATCAAATTTTAATTTCATGAGGAACAGCTTCCAATTTCAAATCTATATCTGAATCTCTATGATTAAAAAATTAAAAAACAAAAAACCTCTGTCACTAGCATGGTTTCAGTGATCAGTATGGTAATCTCATGGACAGAGCTATATATTTATATTTTTCAGGATATCTCACCTCATCTCATCTCAGTTTTATTGAAATATAATTATTGATTTAATAGTTTAACTTTTCTTTTAAATTTTATAGCTTTATACTTCTGTCTTTTTAATCCCTGACTAACTTTTGGAGACCAATTTCTGTATTAGATTTTGTTCGGAAAATGTGCATGAAGAGCAATTCATTTCAGAAATATCATCTGAAGCTCACCTTATAATATAATTGAGAAAAACACAATGAGGGTTAAGAATTAATTATTCTTAGAAATGAAACAAAAGTTTTGTCTTAAGTAGCTATCCTGAGACAAAAGAGCTAGCTCTTAAAATATCAAAGAGAAGGTGTGTACAAAAAGAGCAATTAAAACCAAAACAAAACAAAAGAAAAAAAAACAGAGTCACCTAGAGTTTGCAAGTAGAAACACTTTCTAGAAATATTTAATTATCTGGGCTACCTTTATGAACTATTGATACATAGCACTAAATGACTGGCTGGAACTGAGGGCTTCTACCAGTAAATAACTAACTCTCCGCATTCCCGAAAGCTGCTATTGTGAATATAGCAGTTATTTCCCTTTTGACATTTTCTACTCTTTTCAGACTTGTTTTTTGTTTTATATACATATAGGGAATTTCTCCAGAATCAGTAGCATCTCTGTATAAAATGAAAGCAGAAAAACCCCAGAAGCTTCACCTTTGTCTGCTGGAAGGTCATACTCATTTTTCCCTTTGTAGCAGAAGAAAATGAAATCAACCTGGTAAATATCTATAGGCAGCCATCAGAAAGAAAAGTGGCTCCTCTGTTCTAAGAGGAAAGGGAAGTAAATTCAAGTCTGACAAAATTGTCACTAGCCAGAACCTGCCAGTCCTGCTTATTTTTAAATCAAACAGCCAGTGGTAATGAGGTGATGTGAGCCTCAGGAAACGAAATCAAACAGCAGAGGTTAGCTCTTAGGAAACATGCTCAGTTAGCCTGGTGGTCTATAAGGGTGCAGAAAAGCAGACCTTTGTGTTTTCAAGGCCTTGAAAAGTTTATCTCTTACCATGAGTAAAACCCTTTGTCGGCTCCCACTGAAGTCAGTGGAAGGATTCATGCTGTTTACAGTGGGAAACAGCTTGCCCATGGGAAGTGCAAATACCCTGGATGGGTTTTTCAGAAACAGTCACTAGGGACATACCTGTTATCGCATTCAAATTGGTGAACATCCCAATTTTTTTTGTTTTTTTTCCCCCATCTTTTTACTGGAAAAAAAAATTATTTTAATGTCTGCAATTTTGTGCCTCCCTATTTATGAGCTGTGCTTTTCTTGAAATGTGAACACCCACATGTAAACTTTCTTCTGTCTGTGGATATACTGTAAATTTCATCAGAACTAGGTGACTTCTTTTTCTTATATAAAAATGGTCTTTTCTCATAAATGTTTATGGAAATTATTACTTAACAGTGATATATAATCTCTGTCAAAAAGAGGTTTCCAGTAAAAAATCTGCATAAATGTTATATTTATGACATTTTTGAAAGCAGCCATAGAACTCATAATAACATTTAAAAAATAACTTTGAAGTAAAAAATGTCCAGACTGCTTCACTGCCGTAAATGAAAATAACTTGACATTAAATCAGTATCTGCCTGAGTCTATTGCACAAGCACGTGTTACAAATATTGCACACATTTGTCAATAAATGGATATTTGCCTCGCTGCGCTCACCTGCAATCACTTTTGTTCACACTGAAGGGATATTCCTCATGGGACCTGTCCCACTGAGCAGTGGCACACTTGGGTGTGTGCTCAGCTGATCACACCATGGTTATGAGATCTATTTCCACAGCATGTTTGCTGTGATTACTCTCCTGATTTGAATTGAATTACACTAGACAGAGCAGCAAAAGCCTCCAAGGAGTTGTCTAGACACCTGAAGCAGTAACTGGAAGGCAAGGGCACATGAGCTTTTATTTACTGAAAGATATTGTTTAAAGACTTTTGAGAAAAGCAGTTTTAAAAACCCTGAGACTTAATTCCAGAAAGCAAGACAGCTTGGAGGCTTAATTCTGCTCCCACTTGCACACAGTGTAACTCTGGATTAAATGGTGTTATTCTTGTGAAAAAGAAAGGTTTAAGATCATAATCAAGACAAAGTCATATGAGAACAAGAGGAGCATTTTTTCTTAAATTTCTAGGTTAATATTAAATTAAAGAACACATGAATAATTTGAGAACTTTTTTCAAGATTTGAGATGGTTTAATCCTTTGTTTACATTTTTCTTGTACAGTTAATTAGTTTGTAGTCAAATAAAATGATGTTTCATAAGCATTGAAATGTAGCCTATCTTTTCCTGAAGAACAATCATCTGATATAAAAGAGAAAAGACCTTAAAAAACTTCAATAAAATCAGAGGAATTGCTTCAGGTTCAGAACTTTTTACTCTTGGTGAAAGGTTCTCTTTGAAGTGATTTTGCTTTGGTATTTTGCTTAAGAACAAAATAGCTTCTCATCAAAAAGAGTTAAAATCGCTGTGTTAAAATCTCTGTATTAAAATCACAGCCATCACAAATTTAATTACAAAAGAGAGATGAGCATTGTCTTGATACTGAAGGGTGAAGTCTAACTTTTCTTTTTTTTTACTTAACCAAAACCTCATCAAAAGGCTTTCAAGTGTTTAAATACATCCAGAAGGAATCAGTAACAGAGAGACAGACCAGGTTGCAATTATCTCCTTCCACAGGATTTCTCTTCCTTGACAGCACCCCAAGACAAAAAAAAAAACCAACCTCAACCACTCATGTTGCCTCTAAAGCGTGGTTTATATTTGGTCATATAATCAAATACAGCAAATACAGCATGAAAGCTACTGCAAGTAAGAATTGTTGCTTACCCTGGAAACTTTCATGCTGATCTTACACCAGATCCTTCAAAATGAGTAAACAGTTTAATCATTTCATTATTTTCGCACTGGAACTTGCTGAGTTATCATGATTTAAGTACTTTAGACTTAAACTTTGATGCTGAAGTGTAATAGGATGCTCAACCATGATTAGTAAGTAATAATGAAAATGCCATTTTTCAGTGAGCCCAAGAAAAACATGTATTAAAGAACATATCAAGCAGGAGAAATTTAAAAAGAACAGATATATCAGACAAAATGAAACCTCTGTTACCACAGTTTAGTGTTCATACCCTGCCAAGATGCGAGTAGCTGGAAGGAGAAAGACTGGTCATATTTCAGAATGTGTGTGAGTGAGGTTGTTCAGGTAAATGAGGCTTGATTCAGAATCTTCCAGATGACAAAGATGACTTTTGCACTCCCCAGAAATCACAACAGCTTTGTGGGAAATAATTAGGTGCTCAAGGAATAGCAGAACTTGAGGAACTGATCCCAGTTTTATTTATACCAATAATAAAATGTCCAGCTATTTTTGTACTTGGTGGAATTAGTCCTGTGTGACATTAATGGGGGCCAGCCCAAGAGTGACTATACCTAAAAGAGTATAAATAAGCCAGGCTGTGAAAAGTGTGATAACACAGTAGAAAATTTCAGTAGATCCCTCAAATAATAAAGTCATAATCAATGTGTGCAGCAAAGGAAGTTTCCTCCAACTGTGCTGTCTGAAAAATTTTTTTGAGGATTTCAACCCACATTCTGGCTAGGCAATCTTAAAGATGAATAAAAAATTTTACTTTTATGCAGAAGAACATAGGATGTTCAAAGGAAAAACAGAATAAAGGGACACACACTAAGTAACACAGCTTAGAAATAATCTCTGTGTAGCCTATTGGACCTAATGAGGCAAGGAAGACCAAATTCAAAGAAAAAAATCCTATTTTTTTTTTCTAACTGATGATGGGGACCTATGAGGAGAGTACCCTTATCTTGTGATGACTTTATTTACCAGAGAAAGAAACAACTGATCTGTTCATACTTGCACACATATGCAGACCAAAATTTGTATGGGGATTGCTCTCCCTCGTGGGATTTTCATCCCCAAGCTGGGTATCAAACCTCAGTTATAACATGACTGGAGGGAACTGAGTCCTTCTAGATGAAATTGAAAGGAAGCAGCTAAATGAGGTGTCCAAGCCACTCAGAAAACCATAAAGTCAGATAAAACAAAAGTTTGGGTGATGGAGGACAAAGTTTAGACATATAAGTAGCTGGTATTATTTCCAGAAGATGAATCAGACCAAGATGCCTCCCTTCCTTTGAAATTTGTGTTTTCAAGCAGGCTTTCAGAGCTAGATATGCAAACCACATTAACTATGTAACACACTGGACCTATAACCCTTCTTTTTCCTCTCACATGCAAAATTCTCCAGCATTTACCCCTAAGTTTCCCCAGTCTCTCTTACCTATTTCACAGGTTTCACAAAATATTCTGAGTTGGAAGGGACCCTCAAGGATCATCAAGTCCAACTTTAGGCAAATGGCCCACACAAGGATCAAACTCATAGCCTTGGTGTTATTAGCACAAGGCTATAACCAACTGAGCTAATTGCTGCTCCCCAGCTATGTCCTCGTTCTTAGTTAAGGGACATATAATATATACTGGCTGTGATTTGTTCAGAACCCTGGTTTGGAGGGGTGCATTCCCAATTTTAGTCTCACAGTCTCAACTCACAAGGTTTACATGGATTTTCACTTGAACTGGGGGCTGAAGCAGATTGCTAGAGGGGAGAAACATCAATTCTTTAAAACCATTTGTCTAAATCTTAATGATGTTTTCTGATTGGAATTATACAAAAGCTGCTTTGAATTTTTGTTTCATGATGCTGTTCAAGACTCAATGGATTTTCTTGGTTTAAGGTCATGAGGAGAGGTCACCATCTGATATTTTCTCATCTGTGCTACTGAAGAATTTATCTTGCATTTGTATAGATCCTTATGGCCTTGATCCAGGGAACATTTGTGCATAAAGGAGTATTTCATGTTTAACCCACAAATATACTGAACCAATTTATGTAATTCAGATTATTTCACCTCTCTACTTTTAAAGACTTTTATTAAAGTCTTAAATTCTTTTACCAACTGCATCTCAAAATTACTTTAATGTTTACATTTTAATGATTTCTCTTATCTATGATCTCCTCTGCAGAATTCATCAGCTAGTTAGAGCCTCATTTTTCCCCACTTGTAAATTGTGGAGGAGTACTTATTATTCTGAACCTTTTTGTTATGAGCATAGTCTCAAATGAGGGTAAGGAGGGAGCAGGTGACCTTCCCAAGGTCATATACAGAGGTTTATGTCCACCAGCAAGTAAATCATCTAAAATTCCCAATTCACTGCTTTATCAGAACCCTACCCCTCGATTCCTCAGAAAGTTCCTTCGCAATTTATTTAAACTGCTATCTCGAAGAAGACAATTTGTTTAGCTCATAGCTCACTTTTTCACTCAAGGCTTTACTTATGTGCATTAAATAGTGACAATAATGATAATAATAATGTATGCCGTGTAATGAACAAGCACGCTAAGAGATCTGATGCCAAGGCAATGCAAGGGTTAAGGTAGTTCTTCAACAGCTCCACATAAAGAATCCAGTCAGTTAATGGTCCCAACTAGGATTAGAAGTTAACACATCATTAAGATGAATAGGGGATATAGTTTGCACCTTTACTGTTACCTCTGTGCTGTGTGGCTTGCAGGCTCCTTCTACTCTTCCTGGAGGACAGGCTTAAAGCATACAAGAGCGCATCATTAATTTATGCAGGAGAGCCTCTTTGTCAAAGAAATTACTAGTGACTCTATTTTTAATGAATTTCTAGTTCTGCAGAAAACCTTTTGACAGTGTGAAGACCAAAACACCAACGATTCATATTTTTGTATGCACTCCTTTTCACTGTTAGGTTTCATGTCATAAGAGAAATATTGCTCATAATACTATTTTATACATGTGCAGTTCTGTAAATGTGCGCTCAGTGAGACCTTCCTATACAAGGAGGAAACCCAGATGTTTCCCTCATGGTCACATTTGCATTCAGTATTAAAACGAGTAAAGATCTAAAGCCCACCTAGAGGCAGAATCACAGTTGTGTTTTCAGTAATAAAACCTAGTGCAAGTGGGCTTGATTCTTTTTCCTCTATGTCCTGCATTACAAAACAAAAAAATTCATATTGTATACAGATAAATGATTTTTCTTGGATGTAACACATGTTTTTCCAAGGAGTTGGTAACAATTATGCTGGCTGGTTTATCCAAGTGAAGCTGATGCAGGAAGGCAGAGAAAGGTTTGATAATTTTCAAATATAAAATGATATAGTTGCAGACACTCCTGGTTGCCAACACAATGTGTCTGCATGACATCTCACTGCCTCTGTGTTAGTTTGCTCCAAGCCATATAGGTTTGAGATAAGGTAGGTACAGGGAACTCCAGGTGAGTCATGGTCACTCTAAGGACATAAAGTTAAAAATAGCCTGAAACTGCTTTAGCAACCATTTATACAAATTCTGGCCCATTCGATCACAGAAGTTCAATTTTACATATTGACATTACTGAAGTGAAATAACTCGTGAAAATAGGGAAAACATTTTCTATATAAATATTTATACTTCCCCTGTTTTGACATCCTCCTAAAATTTTAATTGCCTCTTCAGTGGAATTACAGATGCTCACTTTAAATGCAGAGGCCGTTTAACTATCAATGCCCTCATATTTACAGAAACAGAATTGAGTCTGAAGTAACACATTATGCCAGAAACCCAGTGTTTAGGAGCCCACGGCATCCTTTTTCATTCAAAAGACAAAATTCCCACAGACGCAGTAAACTCTGTAGCAGACTCAGAGACCAGTGGGATACAGACTGCAGTGATTAATGCTAACTGCTAGACAAGGCTGTGGAAGGGATTAGCAATTTTAGAGACCCAACTTTGAAAAAATGTCTGCTAAGGAATTGATTTACAGATGGGGAACTGCCTCATCTTCCTGTGAATTGGACCCCTTTAAACTATCTCTTCTACCCCACAATGAACAGTCTTTAAAATACCAGTTACTTCGGGAAATCCTTCCAGAATTTAGCAATGCTTTTAGGCATACAATAGGTATTTTATTTTCTTTTCTGATTTCTTAAAAATCCATTTCTCTTGCTCCCTTTTTGAATATGTCACACTTTGAATCACAAACTTCTCCACAGCTAAAATGTATAGGCAATATTTTAATCCAAATATAATTCCTAAGCATCTAAGAAAGTCATTTTCAGTGTAATGAGCTTGGTGTCTACTACACACTTACATGAAAATTCAGTAAGCACTGTACCAAACCACTCATTTTTCAAAACAGCTGCAAGGTTGATTTGTTTCTAAGTAATTTAAGTGAACATTTCTTATTTAGGTGATAGAGCTGAAATGTTTTGTGATTTTTTTTCAATGAGGAATCACAGAATTACAGAATATGCTGAGTTGGAAGGGACCCACATTAGCCCTGTGTCGGACATCCCCAGGAGTCACACCATGTGCCTGAGGGCATTGTCCTGAACGATTTAACAGCATACATGAAAGTGATTGCACTGTTTCTAAATCATCCTAAATGGGTATTTAAGCAAAAAAAGTTACATACTATTTTCAATCTAATTCATTAGGAATTTCAGAACAGCTAATTACTGCTGGTATGCAAATTTATTGAAACCCGATTAAATAAATGTCAGATATAAGGATAAATCTGATAGGGAAGACCTGTGCTTTATATCAGTTTGTACACATCCTGTGTTTGCTATGAAACCTGTTTGAACAAATAAGTGATAAAAGACTAAACGAGTCAATGAAAAAAAGTCCCCTAAGTACCAGGCTGAGAATTGGATGCTGTTCCATCTCTCTGTGGGTAAAGTGTTGCCTGCTCTGCTGTAACCAAGATCACTCTTAAGTAAATACTGTCTCTTTTAAAAGAACAAGTTTAATTAAGGCCTAGATTTTTTGTACACTACGAAAATATATTTTAAAGCTGCTTTTATTGTTCCACAACAAAGCCAAAAGGCATTCAACTGTCTGGTATTTGCATACTTTTTTTTTTCATCTAGCAAAATACTGTATGAATGGAATAGGGAAAGCCAAACTGATTATGTCCAAGCTCATGACTGTAAAATCTCTGCTCCCAAAGATATTTTAACTAGCTAGACTCCATTGATCTACAGCAAAGCTTTGTCAACTAAAGCTTTTTTCTTAAATTGATTCTCCATCTTGTCTTCTCATTCTTTCAACAGCACACAGCAGGAAGCTCTGGATACACACAGAAAACAGGATCTTGCTGTAGGCATGGGTATAAAACAAAAAGACAGTGATTAAAGAAAAAAACAGACTGCTGTTAGTATTTGATCTTAAAATTATTGATCTTGTCGATCAGTTACAGACAGAGAGTGCCCATTTAAATCCGTAATAACTATTAATGCTACCACAAAATGCTGACCACTTGAAAAACAGAAGAAATCTATATGATAATGCAATGTGATGCTTTTTTGGCTGTATAGCTATTTGTGGTATGTGAGAGCAAGTACAACATCTCACTTGACAAAGATCTTATCTCTAAAATTTCTTTTAAAGCTAATATCATATAAGAATATGAACTTCATAGAACAGACTTATATTTTAAAGATTTTTTGTTAATTAAAACCTTTTATTCTTTGACTTCCAAGAGCAATGTTAGTTTTTATCAGGCATGTATTAATAACAACATTTTTTCTTATAAATATCCCAAACTCAAACATTGCATTAGGATACACTTCAAGACCCACTTAACTAAGCCAGCATCATGCTATCTTTGTCCTGTATGTGAAATTGTGTTTATTCTGTCTCAGGAGTCTGAATTCCTATTGTAGTTGTACTGGTAGTGCCTCTAAACATATTTATGTGTAAGTATAATTGAATATTACTTAAAAAGAAAAAAGAAAGAAGCCAAACCTTATTTCCAAATTAAGTGCAATTCAGTTCCAGGTCATATTAAAAGAAAAAACAATTTTATCATTTGGAGCTAAACAAAACCCCAAAGATCTTGAGTCAATATCCATACATGCTTTAACTCAAAATCTTATGTCAGTCGTTAAAGCTTGTCACCTAAAAGTAAGATCAGTTCTTTCAAGGGCAACAGTTGTTACGTGCTAAGTCCCACAATGAACCAGCTTACAAATATTTAGCACAAATATTCGTACAACATATAGTCTTATTCTTTATATTTTTCCATCAAGAGAGGAAGGTATTCACTAATAATTTGATAATGTCTCTGGGACAGGAAAAAGATAAAAATGTAGACAGCTGCATCTAGTCAGCAATTAGTAAAAATAAACAGGAGAGCTCATTTACATAACAGGCAAGTAGGAATGTATTGTAGTTTCAGCTGCCCAAAGCGTTTTTGGAAAGCCTATGCCCATCTCTAATACATGTGTAAATTAAATTTTATGAAATGCATTTAAAATATACTTCATTGATTTTTTAATTTATCATAAGCCTGTAATTCATATTTTGGTGCCAGTCTAGAGGGTCACATGGTTTTGAAACCAATAGAGGCTCATATTGAAGGGTTTTTCTTTGTTTGAATTACTTTATTGGTTGAGTAGAAGGATTAAATATAAACTAAGAAGTCATTATGATGATGTAATAAAACACACATTGGTTGTTACTTCACTTTGAAATCTGTTTTTTAAGCATATTTTTCTATTAGAAGACAATGAAATGTTATGAAGCATCTGGACATAACTATTTGAAATATTTATGTTTCTTTTAATCTAGACAGCACTGAAGTAAAAAACAAAACAAAACAAAAACAGAAGTACAGATTTCATACAGAAATTACTGTGAATTGCTCACATTTCCTTATTATAGATACAATAAAACTCTCTCAATTTTTTGTTGACAGTTGGATAGAAAATGCAACTTCCTAACCCTACTTTTTACCATTCCATGTGAGACTTGATTCACATTAAAAAATAAAACCCTCAAGCCTGCTTTTTCATGCTTTTATATTATATATTAAGTGCTGAGTTTTCAGTGTATGAAAAGACACATGTGAAGCTCTAAAATAATTTAAAAATGGTTAAATAACATATCAATTTAAAAAAAAAAGAATAAAAGAATACACAAGAATAAAAGAATATTGTGCCATGGAGCCTAAAAATGCTAGTTTTCCTGCAGTGGGAAAACTTTATATGAAACCTTTTCCTCTTGCTCCCAAAGAGAGATATTTTTCCCTAATCAGAAACTTTTCAATGCTGGAACCCCTTCATAGCACTACAGACAAATATATGAAAATTTCTTTCACGTTCTTGTCAGTTAAATTATTTACTAAGTGCTTTCTTTGTGCTTTTCTTTTAAGGCAGTAGGACTTTACCCTTCGCTCCTGCAGTGTTCTCCAAGCAATTGAAATAACTCTTCCTTTGAATTACTGGTTATTGGCATAGAAGTATTCCTCGGTTCTTCTCCAGGACTTTGAAGTGTGTCAGGAATTAGCATCAGGGTTTGGCATAAAGAAGCTCTGCCTGGGTGGAAGGGAAGGGCTCTGTCCCTGCTAAAAGTGAAAGAGTCTGCACGTCTGTGTGCTGCTCCAGTCCTGGGACTTCTTCCCTGCCACCCTATTCCCAGGAGAAAGTTGTTTGTGCAGATTTGGGGAGGTAGGAAGTTATCACGAAAATGCCCAAAGAAAACCTGTGCCTTCCTCCTGGCTGCTCTGGACGACACAGACGGAAGCAAAGGCTTCCCTTTGGAGCCAGGGCTGCTTCTGGAGGGGAGGCTTGGAACTCAAACTGGGGAGTCAAGGTCTTGATGAAGCTTGTATTTTCTCACACAAGGAAATTTGTTCTTATTTCTAGTATTGAGACCGTTATGCTTCCACTACTCTAGAGAGCTGTAGAGGTGCCTGAACGCTGGTTATGGCTCCATCTCCAGACAGACTGCATATCAAGGGCAGGAAATGCAGAATGTGAGCAGGGAACAAAATCACCTTTCCCTCCCCATTTCCACACAGATGAAATGCTGATTAGTTCCTGACTAATTTCACTGGCAAGAATACAAAACCAAATAGTATGTCTTTCTCTGAAATTTTTGCATCCCACTCTATCCTAGTCCAACCATTTTCGCATGTGTTCATTTTCAATATGATATACTCCATTAGGCTGTCTTCATGAAAAAAGAAAAACAACATATTGGATCACCCTCTTTACAAGGACTTTACTTACATATATGTGTATGTGTCTGTGATATGCTGATTTTCTCCTTTCACTTCAGCCTGCTTTACTAATTTTAAATACATTTAGTCCTTATTTCACAAGATGTAAGAATTTCAAGCCCTGCTTATTGCTGGGTATAAAAAGGTGATGTACATTTCAGATTTTCAGAAGTTTATCTTAATGAGAGTTTAAAGTAGATTTTCAGATTAGCTAAGCCCAATTCTGATGTGACACAGACTTAATTTTGGTCTCTGATGTGCAGGCATGTACCATTATTTATCTTTTCAAGTCCTCTGTTTTTCGTGCACATACTTGTGCATCTGGGATGGAGTGTGAGCAGTCTGGCACAGCATATAGCAGTAAAACTATTTAATATCTTGCAATATGATTGTAATGTAAAAAAAATTGTCAGTAGTGAAAAGCAATAGAGCTGTAAGTATAGGTTTCTAACTAAGCAGCTTTGTTTTATCCTTATTTATATAGTCACATCAGGACCATGAAAAACTGAGGATTGTTTTGTACAGATATACTGAAGGAAATGTACAGTTTGAAAAGAATTAAGGAGGCCATGAGGCTCCTCTCCTAGTTATTCAGGATTTTTGCAAGGGTTAAACTGCAGGAGCTGAGCACAGTGAGTGTGAAGCTTTGCGCAAGAGGAAAGCCTGGGTACTTACTTGGGCGCCAGTCAGTTCCCCAGCGAGGGGCAAGATGAACCTCTGTCCTGATGCCAGATACCAGAGAGAGTGTGAGAGTTTCGGAGCTAAACTTGATCACTTCTCTGCCTCATTCACCAGCTTGCACCCACTTGTGGTCAGCAAAAGGAGTTCAGCAGCAAACACAACAAACGAACTCTTCTCTATTTGTCCATCATGCAGGAGACATAAAATGGGATTGGGCTTCCAGGAATATTCTGACTACATTTAATGCTCCCATTTCACCAACCTGCTCTGAAATTTCCTTCACTTGAAAATGGAGGGCTTTTTGGCTCTATAGCACCATTAACCTCCAAATTTTGGTTCTTAAAGTCATTGGTAAGTCCACACTCACAAGTCTTCATATTCTGCCTTTGAAAGAGCCAGCCAGCCATAATTTGATCCCCAGATAAAATCCCGGAATGCTGCTAATTATTTCTATTGAAAATTAGTACAGCTGAGACACAGCCCACTGATCCAGAATCATGTCCTCTGCGACTACTGTCAGAACTTGATTTCCATGACGAGCTCTCTTGGCTCTCCAGAAGATGCTGGCTGCCCTCTAGTGACAAAGAGATTTCTGCTGACACTCTGCCGTAGATGCAAACATGTTAATAAATACTGTCTTGTAGATCAATATGGAACAAGAGGTTTGGATCGAAGAAAGGCAAAGAATGTTAAGATTATTAGCAAGAGCACTGGGCTTGGAGGTATCAGAAAAAGAAGAATTCCAGGTTGAACAGACATGCAACTCTCAGTCTCAGTGATTTTTGAAGGTAAATTACTGTTTGATCAGAAGCTCCTGAATTTTTAGAATTTCTTACATTTCTGTTATCAGCTGAACAACCTATGATTATTTTAAAAAGACCAGAATAAGAGTTCCACATTGCAGAAAGGTTCGCTCTCTGCTACAAATATCCATCTCACTTCTTGCACTCACTCATGTGAAATATATTTTTTATAGTACTTCTTTGTGAATATATGTGTGCATATATGTGTGTCTGCAAGTGGTAACAGAGATGTTTTCATAATTTACTAAGTGAAATCACAGACTGAATTTTAGGGACACTTCTGGAATTCGTTTTTGGAATAGTGAAGGCGATATCAAATGGTAGAAACATTACCTGAAATCAAGACTGAAATCAGATATGTTGAGAATAAATAAATTCTATATCGAATGTTTACATCAGTGGGTTATCTCATGCTATGGGACAGCACATACAATGTAGTGATTTGATTCAGAACAAGTACATTATTAAGGAATATTCTGTGTAAATATTCTGGATTCTAAAATCTCATCTACGTGAATCCCAGGGCGAAAAATTACCACATTTCTACATGATGATACATCTCAGAATAAGAGAGTTTATGTTAAAACATATAAGTTTTCTCTTCAGTCTGCTGTCTGTGAGAATGAAAGTGTATATTTCTGAAGTGCTGCGCATCTCATTTCATTGACAATTTCATTTCTATACATTTTTTACTTTTTTAATTTTAATTTCAGTCTTGATCTTCTAGGATCTGAAACTTATGTTCCTTAACTGATGCTCTAAACTCTCTTGTGCTGAGGGAATACTGTCACATCACCTACCTTACCCTCACTTGTTCAACCTAAACATTTACCTTCTTTCCTGTTCTGCTGTCTCATTCCTCTGTGCCATGATGTTTGTTGTTGTTAATCTGCCATGAAAAGTGACAACATGGACTTTTAAAACCTGCAATGCTTTTCATCCCAAATTTGTTCAAACCTGATACCAAATCTGAAGACCAAATCTGCCATTCAGGTTGGTATCTCATATCACAAACGGGAAATCACATTGACTCTCACTCAGGAATAAGTGCTGTTTAGGAAAGCCATTAAGCACATGCTTAATTCACATTGTAATGTCATATTGTCAAAGAGTATAGCCTTTCATAATGAAGATAGCAATCTTTGTATTCAAATTAAATAACATGACATAGTGACTCTGCCAGATTTGCTGTCCTCAGGAAAATAGAGGAAAAACATTTCCTTGTTTACAAAAGCACTTACTCTGTGCTGAAGGGTTCCATTGACTTCAGTGGGATTTAAAAAATTGAAAATGTTATTCCAAATTATAGATGTTTCCTGAAGTAGGACTTGAGGGAAGATGAACAAAAACCCTTTCCCTCTCTCCTGGTGTATGTATAATTTTCCATACTTACATGACAGTTTTAGTTTAACTTCAGATGTGTTATTACTGAAAAGTTTAACTTCAGCACAAGAAAAAAAATTGAGAAGCAAGTATTTACATTTGCAAAAGTTATGATTTTGAATTATTTTGGTTTTTACATAAGAAAAATATGGAATCATAGAATCATAGAATATATCTCAGGTTGGAAAGGACCCATAAAGACCATTGAGCTCAATTCCTGGCACTGCACAGGAGAATCACACCAGGTGCCTGAGAGCATTGTCCAAATTCTTCTTGACCTCTGGCAGGCTGGTGCTGTGACCACTGCCCTGGGGAGCTGCTCCAGTGCCCAACAAACCTTTGGATTAATAACTTTTTTCTAACATCCAACCCAAACCTCCCCTGACACAGCTTCAAATCATTCCTTCAGGTCCAGTCACTAGTCACCACAGAGACAAGATCAGTGGTATCTGCTGAGAAGAGATCAGTGCCCTTCCTTGTCTTCTCAAAGACTCACTGCCATGCCTTCATATCACTCTGGCAATACAAGACAATAGCTAGAAAAGGGTCAGAGGATCACCACAGCGGTGAGAAGGAGTACGGCAACAACACCACCCCATCCAGGACCCCCACATTCCCTGCTGTCATTCCAGACATGACCAGTGGACACTTTGTTGTACTGCCATTATCTTGATCTCACTTGGTTCCCATGCATAGCTGAAGCACATCATGGAATCTCAGAAACTGCTATGAAACAGTTCTTGATTTAGGTCTTTCTCAAGGGACTGTCGCTTTTTACCACAACTAGAATTGTAACCCAACTGATCTCTAGGTGCTACAGAGATATGGATGTTTAATCATGATGATCAGTACTGAAAACATAACATTTCAAAATATTAGGTGCTTTGTGTATAGAGTGTCTTTCTAGCGGAGTGTTTAAATTTCATTCTTTGTCTTGGACCTTGGTTTTACAGGGTTGTACGGGATTTTTGTAATAAAGTAAATTTCCAGGAATTTCTTCTGATGTCATCATCATCAGTTAGTAACACCTGGCTGGATGTGTAATGTAACATCTCTTCCAGCCAAGTGAACCCATCTACAGAACAAATTGTCAATGCAGCTGCCTTGAGATATGTCCCAGACATTCTATTTTAGACTAATCCTGCCCTTTCAGATGTGCCCCATAAAGTCTACGGATGGATCATCTCTACTCCTGCACTGACCTTTTTATTTTAGCACTTCAGCAAGGAGGGAGGCTTCTGCTTACATCACCATGAGCGCTTAAGTCTTGCTGCATGCTGGGAAGACATTTGGAAGAATTAACACGGAAAAAAATGAAGATGAATTTTTGAAGAATGCACTCACAAGAACCGTGTCAGTAGTAGAGAGGAGCTAATATTAAAAATTCCTGCAGAAGAAAAAACTAAGGATAGAGACATTACAGCTTGGAGAAGGGCAAAGAAGATCAATGTGTTTATTATCAATAAATCAATCTGCTAATCCAAGTGGCACACTGCATCTGGAGGATGCTGAGGGTAAAAGGAGTTGGGTGGGTTGATCTCTTTTTTTTTAATAAGAGGAAATCTATATCCTAATCAAATATCAGATGGGAGACGATGAGAAGAGAAGAGACTCTACATAATGTATGTTTCTAAATTAGTTTCCTAAAATACCCATGTTAATGATGAAGGAACTCGTTCTAAATTAGTGTATATTGGCATCATTTAATATAACTGCCATAACTTAACTTTCACCAGCTGGAAAATCGGCTTAGCATATCCAAAGATAACACCAGGGTAGAATTGCCCATTTTTCTCAGGGGTGCTTGTTCCATATGGATAACAGTAAATTTATACAGGTTTTAAGTAAAATCAAGCTCATAGTGAGGATAGTTTGAAATGGCTATTGAAGTCTGATGAAGCTTTCCTCAGCCTGGACTACAAAAAGAGGTCTGCCTCTGTTTCTGTGCAAGAACAGATTCCTCACTAGCAGGAAATGAGCTATTGCAGCTGAATACCTCACATTATCATGAAGTTATGCCTACTGCAGCATATCCTGGTGCTCCTATTGTTATATTTGCTAAAGTATCCAACCCAGACCCATCATATATATGCTTTTGAATCATCTGGGTTTAATAAGGCTCCTCAGGCAAAACAGTTTACAACATGGTTCTTACATTTTACAGAAAACACTTTGGAACATGCCACAACAACAACCATTAAATATATGTCACATTCTTTGTGCTCTATATAGAACTCAAACATTCTTATTGGTTCATTAAAACATAATGTTTATCAAAGATTGACATTTATGATTAATGTGGAACTCATTTGTAGTGAGTTGAAACAATATACACAATATTAAAAAAAATCAAAACCTTTAAAGAATCTTTATAGAAGATTCTCATTTTTTCGTCATGAATATTCCCAGTCTCAAAAAGTCAGATTGGCTTTGGTGGTATATGAAGTGTGAAGTCAGGGTAGTGAAGTAAGGATGGGAGAAGTGAATGGACTCCTCATTGAGTATATAGAGAAATCAATAAAATTATTTCTAGATACAGGAAATAATAAAGGAAAACAGCGGATATGAAGGATGTAATGCCTTCATTTCTGTTATTTTCAGACAAACTACTCATTCTTAAGGAAACTTGAATATTCTGAATATTCTGATACGATTGGCTGCCCATGAGTATATCAGTTAAATTTTCTGTGCACGAGAAAGTAGTTATTTATTGATGCACTGGGCAATTCAGTGTTGTTTTCCAAACTGTTTAGCTTGATCCACATTTATTTAATTGTGTAAAATAAATTTCCTTAAGACTAAATTTTTGGAGGGTCTCCCTTTTCAGCTGCCATCCTCCAAGTGTCTACCAGTACAGTATGCTCATGCAAGAATAAATTTTTAATTTAACAATGGATAAACCAGACAATTTTACATTGCAGGAAGAAGCAACAAAATCACTTTTCAGATCTGTTTCCTGAAACGTACAATCTGTAGCACATTTGTAAAAATATCCTCGTTATTTTATTGCAATCAAACCTACAAGATATTTTAAACAAAATAATTCCAGTAATTTAATTACTAAGTTCCAATTTTTATAACTTTCACATTTTGAAATAAATTGTTCATAGATAATTTGGAGATCATCGGTGCTGAAAAATCATTCTTATTAAGGTCCAATTTGAAATATGATTAAAGTGCAAAAGGAAAACAAAAATAATCAGGTTTCTCATTTCCTTCCTCAAGGCTAACCGCTAAGTGGAATATTTGAATTGGATAGCTACAATATATATTTGTGTTCAGTTATATGATGCAAATTGAAAATTGAGTCTAGGAATTTTTTCCCTAAGTGTGTAGAAATTTCATCAAGGTTCTTGCTTTGCCTTTTATAAAAATGGTTGCTTTTAACACATCTCAGCATTGATTGAAATAGATGAAGATCTGGTTTCCACATCCTATAGTCCAGCTATCTAAAACTATTTTAAGTACCAGAATTCAATAATATTATTTTTGTTTCAAGGTGAAACTACTAGGCATTGAAGATTTCAGATGGAAAACTACTATTTCCCACAGTAAGAGTATGACAGTCAGAATGTTAAACCTCACTGTGGATTGTCTTTCACAGTCAGGGTATACAAAATACCTACCTTGATGTCTCACAAATCCACAAAGCAAAAATTATCCTTTCAGCCTGGATAGTCTTGATCAGATAAGTACTCAAGCATTATCAAAAGTTGTATCTATTTGCTTTTCAGTGTCATCCTGATATTTCTTATCCTTTCCAAATATTTGAAGATAACAATTTATATTAATTTGGCCTTTTTCATTGGGCTGCTTGTGGTGGCACTTTTTATTCAGTTGTGGGGGAAGAACAGAAGGAGACAACAATCATAAATGCTCTCATTATTATAGAACATATTTTTCTTTTCATATAGGCTGGATTTTGACCATAGCGATGGAGGATCTGTATCACTTTGTTGTTACTAATGAACTGTAAAATGTTCAAGTCCTAATGTATGTGAAAGATGTTGTTTTCACTTTATTAAGCTTAGTATTTTCTTATCTGTTCTTGAACTCTGGTTGCATTTGTCTAAACCTGTAATTTAAAAGTTGTGGCCTTGGGCCAAGTTCTCAGATACTGGGAATTGTTACTGACATCAGCAAAGTTATGCTAATTTATACTGACTAAGGGTCTATTTTCTTAAAATTATTGGAAAGCACAATAATTAAAATTTAGACATGAAGAAATTAACTTATCTTTGGAATCATTTGCTGCTGGATGATATGATAGTCCTCTCTTGTGTGCAGTCAGAATACAGAACACCAAAGAAAGCTGCTGATGGCTTGAACAGATGAGTGATATTGCTGCTAATGGGGAACCTGAAGACTTAATTGGTTTGGCTGTAAACATTACAAACACGTTTGCATGCTTCCATTCACTTTGTGTGCTGTGTATTAGATAGATGGTATTCACACTGATAGCTGCAATTTAATTACAAGGAGTCTGTTCCTTATTCAATTTTAGTTGTGTCATCCCATAATGCTGGCTATGAAGCACTGCAAGTCTCAATACAGCATGTATCCTGATGTCAGAGAGATAATGCCACACAATGGCTCAATTTTGGTAGCAAGGGTTTTCATCCAGATTGGAATCAATGTTGTAAATGGTTATTAAATTCACACATTCTGGCTAACTGAAACAAAGTGAAAGATCTGAGGAAGCACATTATTTTTTATTACAAAGAACACTTGCAATGAGTAGTAAAATTGCTCGCCATTGGTGAATCCATTAATATGAATAAACATATCAAACCTCACAGACTGAGGTCCCTGCCCACAGGCTGTCTTCTGAGGCTTAATGAATTCACAGAATGAACAAATTGATTCAGCCTTTCCAGTTACTCAATTTACTACAGCTGCCAAACAAGTGACGGGAGTAATACTCCAGGCTGCAGACTGCAGGCTTGCTTCCCCCTCATCTGTTGCTAGGAATTGTCCACAGGCTTTGCAAATGTCATTGCACTTTCTTTTTTATGCTTTTGTGGAATACTAAATTTTCCAACCAAGAGAGCCCACTCAAATGGGGACCATAATTAATCACTTTCCTCAGGGGTCAGATAAGAATAAGGCATTTGGATACTGCCTTGTGAGGGGGGATTTGCCAAAAGATATTAAAGAAAAAGGGTGATGGGATGATGTGAAGGTCTGTGAAACAGGTTTAGGAATAAGTCTTGTTCAAGTATTTAACTGGCTATATGATATGGCTAATAAGACTTGCTACAATAATGAATTTGGAAAGAGAGGAGGACTTTCTTAGGCACATTCATATAATTTCCCTTAAGGGAAACAAAGCTCCTATCTGTAATCTCAGAAGGAAAACATATATTCTAGGATGGGAAGCTTAATACAGCAGGTATTGGAGTGAATGTTATGGGCATGAGGTAGATTAGAAACTGCCTACTTAGATAAATAAATCTGTAATACAGCTGAGAGTTACAGGAAGCTCTAATTCTCTGGGACAAGATTATGAGTAGCATCACCATCATGGGGTGGGAAGGTGCCATAAGTCTTTTGTCAGGTGAAATAAAACAAAGAGGGTCAGAACACTAAAACCTATTTAGTCTGGCCTTGATTATTCTGGATTAATATTCCTGCTGATTTGTACTGCTGATTTAATAGCTAAAAATGGATATTTATTGAATAGCTGATTAGAAGACTGGTTTGAAACAAATGGTTCTTAATCCACCCTTCAGTTTGATAGATAGTCTCCTGTCCCTACAATATTACAGAAGGAAAAGAAAAAACAAATCTTAAACCCTGCATTTTTATAAATGTCCCCTCAAGGTCTCAAGAGTATTTACTACTCTCCATTCACCTCTCCATAGCAGCACGTATGTAAATGGTGCTTCTGACTTTCAGTATCATATTGAATTTACAAAAGAAATCTCAGTAAAATGCAGATTGATCATGCTGAGAGTTTTAGGCACCCTAATTTCAGTGAAATGCTTTATAAAATGTGGATGCTAGATGAGCAAGATAAAACAACCAAGGAATCCTGCTATTTGGGAAATTACTTCTTTTATGTTAAATGGAGGAAAATGGTGAACTTAATAAAGTAAAAAAGAAGGGGACTATCAATGACTCCCTTCAAGGCAACCTGCCAGACAGCCTTGGCCAGATTTCCACAGTACTACCTTCAGATTTTATTAAATTAAAATAAAACCTGTCATCTTGGCTTTCACTGGCACCGTCAAGTACACAGTTTTTTTACTTAGTTCCGACATCATCCTGGCACTCTCAGCCAGCATTAATATTTCACTATATAATATACATGGTTCTGTGGCATTTTTTAAATATCTGGCAAACAGTAACTGAAAAATGTTCTGCTACAAGTTAAAAGAGCAGTGTTACTAATTATTTGATCATGTCTACTCCTTTTCAGTGTTCTCCCTCAGAGACCAAAGTATTTGAAAATGTAAATCAAAGAATCAAAGAATTCACAAATGGAAAATTCCCATTAGGTCATCTAATCCAATCCTCTAGTAGCACATAATTGTTCCCCATAATACATTTTCCACAGTTTTGTTCAATTTGGTTCCAGATACTTGGGAGCACTGCTTGCCTACATGCTTTGTGAAAGCTGGATGGGTAGAGTCAGACAGACCCAACACCTCCTCTGAGGTCACCTCTTGCCTCTCCTAATTTGTCCTGGCAGTCATAGCTGTGTAGGGGCTCATACAGGGACTGGGAATTGCCAAAATGGAAAGCATAAGCTGCAGTTGCATGCTCTCCCTCATCTTCCCACTGGGATTTTCCTTATGTGGAAGGCTGAAGTAATGCAAACCAGAGCTACTTCACAAGTTAATGGGAGCAGCTTTTTCACCCAGCTCCTCTGCTGCTGTCAGAGACTTCAGCCATGAGTCTGGCCTAGAGGACTCCTGTCTGGGTCCTGAAGGATGAAAGCTGGATAGATTCCCCCATCCGTCACGGTGCTGTCTGACGCAGATCTTAGCAGTGAGAAAGCCCAGCAGCTGTCAGTGATTTATTTTATCCCTTGCCTGTCACTCCCAAGGCCTTGGACAGCCGCTGGTAGGAATGGCTGCACCGGGGGAACGTGGCTGGCCCGGAGGAGCAGTAGCTCACAGAGTGCAGCAGTGAGTTAGGGTCTTTCCCATGGGAACATAGGACACATTCCAATTTTATTCCAGCAATGCTAGACAGTATAAATTATTGGGCACTATCAAAGATCTGCAGAAAGCTCTTCCTCACATTTCAGGACACGCAGAAAAGTAGAGATATGCTGCTACCTGAAGGGCAGAGGGTTATATAGCCAAATTCATGAGGACATAAAGGAAGCATCTTCCTTCTCTTGGATGGATCAGGGAAAGAGGAAGCCAAATAAACAGAGTAGCTTGAAGGCCTGGGCTGCTACTGTTATTGCTCTCTGCTTCTTCTGAACTTCTACCTGATTAATTGTTCTTGAGTGGCCGCTAATGAGACACCCATGATGTGCTTTAGCATCCATGGCAAAAGTACTTAGCATAGTTTTTCTGATCAGGAATTGCTTGCAGTGTTGCAAAGGTTTCAATCTATTCAACCAATATGTGTACCTCCACCAGCCACAACAGATATCTCTTTCATCCAAGATGATTTCTTACATTCTTTGAGACATAATTGTTCATATACTCAAAGTCAATTAACTCCCCTCTATAGTTTTATTAGGTTATAGAATTCAGGTTATATAATATGAAAGTATTTTGAGTATGTCTGGAGAAGCCCTTTTAAGGTCATTACCTAACCCTGACCTATTCTGCAGTGTCCAGGAGGCTCATCACAGGATCAGCCTGAATGTTTCTGGAGGGACACAAGAGCATGCTTGGATATGCTTTTCTAACACGTCTTAGAAACTTTGCCCATTCTTCTGCATTTGACATAAACTAGGTCTCACAGGCAGAAGAAAAAAATATTTTAGTTCATACTTGCATGCTTTCAATTCAAATTGAAGGTTAATAAAATCTTGAGGATAACCCCTCACAGAATAAACATACTTACCCTATGTCTGTCTTTCAGCACCTTTTGTCTTTTGAGCACCTTCTTCCCTGCAAATCATGACTTCTAACATCAGTGTACATTTTTGATCTTAGTTCTGACCTTGGAAAAAAGGCCTGCTATTTGGGCTAGTGACAGATAGCTTGGGAATTTCAAAAGACTCATTCACAGTCCTAAGGACCTTGGCTATTGTCTCTGAAGATACACTATCCCAGCTGGTGTTTCATTCCTGCCTACACCCTCTTTTAATACCATAAATTCAGAACAGTACCACACAAACAAACCAAGATACTTATTATTGTCCATCAAAATAGTATAGCTATTATCCTTATTCTCCACACATAGATGTACAGTGTATAAGTATAATCAGCTTGCCACTAGTCAGAAATCAATGTACTTGTGAAAAAATATAGGCCTTCTTTTCGATGTACACGTGCTGCATCTGTCACAAAAGAAGCTGACTTACATATGCACTTGAAAATACATCTCTTTTCATTGTGTGGTACAGACCCTATTTATTTCATTTCAGATTCACTGCATAAACTTGACATGCAAGTGAATAACTTAGCATCTTCAGGGAGATTTTAAGATTCTCTACCTGTGGAGAGCTATTCAAACTGTTTATAGAAATATTGAAAAGAATTTTTTACCACCCAAATCTACATATGTATTTTCCTTAAATTTATGTCCTGGACTTTGTTTATTTACAGATACAATGTGAAATCTGTATATGAGGTCTTGAAATTTGTGAACTATGTCCTATAAACAAACTTACTCTGAGATGTCTTCCAACTGCCTATAACAGCTGAAACTTTCAGAAGTTCTAAACAGTGGATATGGTTTTGGTCAGAGCTCATTTTGCTGTTCCTTCAGGAAAACAGAATTCACAAAATGTAGCCAGCACAGATTCTCCCTCATGCAAAGAATTCACCTCAAGAATGGGAAACCTGGCTGTGAACATATTATGATCCAACCTTTCCCCAATCCACTATTTTGTACTTTTGAATTCCAATTGACTTCAGTAATAAATACTAAGATTTTTTAGAAGAAGGAGTTTGAACTGTAAGAATACAAAATACAGTTCACTCCATGAGAAGTTTATTTAAAAAAGAGTGTTCACATGAAAGCTTTTTCAAAATACTAAGCTAAATGATGAGTAGTGGTGCCAAAACAGGTTGAAAAAATCCTTCAATCATCCTGTATCTTTCCCAGCAGTTTTCAAGTCATACTTGAATGTCTTGCCTCTCAGCACAATTCCTTTGCCATGCATTTTTTTCTGTGAACAACACAATTAGTGACTGCATCTTAACAACAAATATTCAGTACATCTCATTTATGATAGGCATTTCCAGAGAAAACTATTTTCCACAGCATTTTAGGTTGCCATGTGAGAGACAAGACATCCCAATATTTTCTAAGGAAACAAAATTCTTTCATCTTCTGTCAATTGCTTTAAAAACAGTTGTATGAGTCAGCGTATCACATTGTTTTTGTGGTTGCCTTGTTTTGCTTTTAAAGAAGTGTGGCTTGAATTTTTGGTCCTTCCACACATGGCTCTTGCTTCCTTGTTTAATTTAGAGCTCAGATGAAATGCTAGTGTTATGGGATATAATGTTTGAAGGATGTTTGCTCAGATTCATGCTGTAGAATGAGTTCTAGAAAAAATATAGTTTCTTAGAGGCTGCTGACTTAACAAGTCCAGCAGAAAAAAAGTTAAGCACTGTGGTGACAGAAAAGATATCCCCAGACTGAAAGAATTAGAATTTCTCTCTGAATTTGGAGCTAAATCAAATGAGAGTGAAAATAAACACAAACAGGTTAAGATGTTTACTCATTCTGTGTTAATAAATAAGCTTCTCCAGGATTAAGTCTCTTCTGCCTAGATTATATCTTCTTGCTAATAAATTCTCAGTGAAGCCAATGAAACACAGATAAAGTCCTGTTTATTCAGTTTCTAAAAGGCAAAAGGTAACATAGTCTGTGTAACTTTTTGGCCCTGTTTTTAAAACAATGAATTTCTAACAGCAAAAAGAATACATAGTTAATATCCCAAAATGTTTTGAGTTTTGATGTTCCTTAATTTAATTTCTTTTTTAATTTACCATGTTCAGAAGAAGAGATTTGGCCTCAACTATAAAAACACTATTGTAAATATACAAGCTCATAAGAGGTTGGAATAGGAATGAGAATGTACTGTTGTTTCATGGCACTTTATGCACCATTTGATCACCTTCATTTAAAATTCATATAGAAACCAGTATACTACAGGTTGCCTGCATCATCAGAACCAATTACAAAGTTTGGCTGAGTTTTCAGTGTCTGCAAGGATGGAACTCATTTGTCTCATGGCTCCCTGCTAACTTTAGCATATTTACGTAAGGATGTAAAACTCCATCTGTGCAGTGTTATGGTTTATACTGCTTTATATTTCTCATTTTTCTCTGCATTTATAAGTGAACATTAAATTCTAAGGCCTGATCCTATGAAATCCACTCGTGTCAATGTGGTGACTGCACTGATTTGATTCCCTAAGCCAGGACGCTTACTGAATCGTACTATTGTTTTAGAAAATGCCTATTGCCTCTCTTTGGGATGACCTGAAAGGATGGCTGCCAGAGAAAAAGAGCCAATTTTCCAGTTTTCTTCTTGCAAATGAGGGTCTTTTTCTGTAGGTAAGCAGAAAATGTAAAATAACACCAATTTTTCTTCTAATTTACTAGTCAATCTTGTTCAGTTTGGGGAACATCCATTTAGTACATACCATTTAAGACAAAGCAAATCTGTTTGTTGTGCTCCCTTCACACTGTTACATTTTTATTGATTGCATAGTGACAATTAAATTATTGTGCTTTAAGCCACAGTAGGCACATCTATTTCCCCCTCTCCTCCTTCCCCTGCTCCTGCCTTGCTTTCCCTCTCTCCCCCCAACCCCTATTTCCCCCCCTCCTTTTTCAATACTCTTCTTTGATTACTGCCAGATATAGCATTAGGCTGTTCTAAACCCCTGAATTTCCTGGCCTGATTGAATGCTTGGCTGTTCCCTGAAGAAAGACATTCGAAGAGGCTGCAGTATTTTTCTGAACTTCAAAAATGCCAGTAAACCTTGATCATTTCACCTGTCCAGGAGTAGAGTTAGAGGGCATTAAATGTCTTTAATTTATACAGAAGTTATCCTCACAGCCCATAAACAATACCTTAATCAACATGTGAGTGTATGTGTGTAGGCACTTGTCACTGCTCAAGGGCATAATGCAAATCTTGGTGAAGTCAATGGGAGCCTTTCAGCTGAATTTCATGGACTTTGATGTATCAGATTTACTGACTAAATAGCTGCAGTTGAAAAGTCATCCCTAATGTCTGCAGGTACTGTATTATTTAATGGGGAGCTACACAGTGGCAATGAATTAAACTACTGCCAAGTGAGTGTGTGAATATATCAAGCACAAGATTTTATTGTTTGAGAGATGTACTTTTGAGTGCAATTACAAGATACAAAATGTGCAGAGCAAGTTAAGGAAAAACTTAAGAACAGCCTTCACATTTCTATTCCCATTCCCTCTATTGCCTTCTGCCCTTACAGTTTTCCCCAGGTCCTGAGCAGAGGCAGGGTGGCTGTCCCTTTGCTCTGAGACACTGGTTCCACCCAGGCTGGCACTGCTGCCCCCGTCTGATGGACAAACGCAGCATTTCACTTTTCAGGGCTATCAGTCCAGCCACCTTTCCACTGATTATTAGTACACAGTTTAAGTTATCTTTCCTTTCTGTAGTCATGAAAAAATGCGCAGAATTGTTCTTTAAAGTCAGCGATCCTTTCAAATTCATAACCTTGCATCTGTTTAAACCACTTCTGAGTCATGAGTTTGAATTCAAATGTTTCCAAGCCAACCCAGACACATCATTGCAATAAACCTTTGACCGCCTTTCAGGGAGTGCCAATAAAATTAGAGTATCATCATTTTACATTCCCAACTCTCTAAAGAAAGAGCACAAAGATAATAAAATGGTTTAGGGATTTTTCTCGCTCAGAATAAATATATGGAAATGAAAAAGTACTACATAAAATAATCCTCAAGCCATTGAAATAATCTATTAAATTCTTGCAGAGGTTGCTAGAGGATGGGTATAAATGAATCACCATAATCTCCCAAAAGCTATCAAATATTCCTTTGTTTATTGCCAAGTAAAATGTTTCAGATAAATATGCTGTTTCCATTTTGACTCTGAACTGAAAAAAGAGACATTTTGTTGCACTTCCTGTAAGGTGTCAGGGTTGTCAGAGTTAACTTCTACCACTTTATTTCAGGAGGAAATACATTCTTGGCATAAATAAATCACCAGATACAGTGACTTGTAGATATTCAATGAACAAAGCACAGTAGTTTTTCAAAAAACAACCCTGTCCTTTTTCAACTGCATCTTTTCATTCTCCTTGCACAATAAAGGCAAAGACCGCTAACCCTATTTTCTGCTATGAGACAAGATCATTGCTGTGACAAAATGTTAAATTGCGCTTGTTGTAACTACACATAAAAGATTTGTGACTTGAGCCTGAATGGACCATAAGAACCCTACTGTCATGATCTTAAGTTCATTTTTCTCTTATGGAAATGAAAGATAATTATACCTAAAGAGAAATCTGTCCTGGGAGCCTAATTTCTGTTAGAATTTCACAGAGGCAGCAACTCATAACTACCTTGGGTTAAGTGCTTTGAGATACTAGATAGAACTATAAACTTTCAGATGTGCAAAATTATGCTATTATCACATCAGTCACACAATCTAGTATAAAACCCCTGCAAATAAACAACAATGCCAATTAGGGAATGGAGGAAAGAGCAAAGCACTCTGCCTTTTCTCTCAGTGAGAAATAAAGTGTGTGATTATTGTCCTACTAACTGTGCTTTAGAGGCAGTGGAGGACATTTGGTTCCTGGTGGGAAAGAGTATAACATGACAGCTACTATTTTTAGCTCTGTTTGAGAATATTAATTGAAATCTAAACTAGCAATAGGACCCCTAGGCTTTTACAGACTAAGACAGATATAAGATGCAGCGTCAAAGTATAAATGCTAGACCTGGGATAACATGTAAGAAGGAAAAGTGACAATGTATAATTATTATTCCCAAGAGGAAAAGAAGAAAACACACTTGTATTAATATGTAGTTCTGCAATGGAGACTAGGAACAGGGCTGAAGAAACAAAAATGAAAATGAATCTTTGTTATTTATTATGTGCATGTACCTCTGTATTCATAGAAATCCCAAGTTATTTCTGGTTCTAGGACAACTGGTTTGACATATGAACTTCATTAAACAACCTAGTTCAAAAACCCCAAACAAAAACAAGCCTAAATCCAGAAAATCATTTGCATACTGAGAAAATATGTACCTGACCATGAACTATAATAAAATCAAACCCTTCCACATAGACGCATCAGTAATATGGAGGGGAAGAGACATCCACCAGGTGAGGAAAAAACCAAAACCAGCAGGCCTCAGGATCTAGCTGAGAGCAGCTGACAGAGAGGAGCTGCTGAACAAAGGTCCTGCATGCCTGCTCTCCTCTCTTTTAGCACTTAAAAACACCCCATTAAAATATCATTGATGTTAGCTGTCACTGTTTAAATTGGTCTGTCTTTAGAAAGACTGCAAAATGAATTGGACCAGAAAGATAGAAGAAAAATAAGTAAGCCCCGATGCATAGTATTTATCTAGGAAGACTTCTTCCTAGTAGTCTGGATTTCCATTTTCGCGTACATCATTATATGTATCAAAATATCAATTACCTTGTGTCTTGAAATTTCTTAGCTGGTATTTCATTCAGCACTTAGATTTTGTAGAACCTTTGCACCATGTGTTTTTTAATGCCAAGAGCCTCCTTTCTGCCTCTGGCAATTAACACTGACATTCACCAGGGACAGGCTTGGGACTGGAAGGCTTGTTTCCAAAGGAGGATAGAGGAAAACTATTAGTTGCAGACATTTAAGATTCATGTTAACTTCCACTGATACCAGGCTGAGCTCAAGGGAACCTAAAAAAATTTCCAACCTTACCACAGTCTTCCTCAAAATGCTGAACATCAAATCTCTCTATTTTTCATCAGCAGTTGATCACATTGCAGCTGAGTTTAGACAGCATTTTGAACTAACTGTTCTAAGTCACACTGTAAGACTTTATGGTAATTTTTCATTAAAGCCAACAGGAGTTTTATACATATATATATATATTTTTTATAAATATATTTATATATATATATATATATATATATATATATGCAAAAATGTAATTAAAGCAATACAATGTCTAGTATTGTAACAAAGAGCCAGAAACCTTACTTTAAGAGTATTTTTCTCGAAAACAGCTGACTATCTTAAGATATTCAGTGCTGAGCTTTCCCAGGGACACTTAGACTTCGCAGTCAAGTGAAATCTGAAGTGAATTTTGGGTTCCAGATAGATTGGTCCACTGAGAAAAATTACTCAACAAAACTGTCGTATATGGATTACCAGTTTCTGAAATTCATTGGCATTTTCATCTTGAGACATTTAGGATTACTAATATTTTACTGAATTATCAAAGTGGAATGTTTACAAAGCATGTACATGACTGTTTTTAATATTGTCACTTCTGTTTTGGTGTTGCCTTGCAAAACCTCTGTGTTATCTGAGTTTATAGTGTTGCCCAGAAATTTCCTAGTCCAAAGCAGTCACTGCAAATGGTAGGAATCTTGTTTATAAAGGGGTATTTTTGGTTTTTTTTTACTGACAAAATAAAGGTGAAAAGAGTGAGGATAATGTTCAGTTCTACAGATTACACCAGACTGTTTTATGCCAGTGGGTTTGCTACATAGTAGTACTTAGGATAGGGAATAAAGCCGTGAGTCAAATCTGGTTTATTTCACCACACAGTTTCCTGTTCTTGAAATACAAATCCCTTCTTTTTCTTTAAAATTTAACTTTACTGTGTATTCTCCTGTTTCTGCAAGGAGATAAAGAACAACACATTTGTTGCTTTGCGCTAGTTTCTTATTTCTTTTGACTCATAATGATGGATGTTTCACTAAATTCAGACATCAGGTCATCTGACTTGGTAAGCATGTAAGTATAAAAATATTTACCCATAGAGATGCATCAAATATTTCAAAGTGCATAAAGACAAATGTAATAAAAATTGTAACAGTATTATATAGTAAATACATGCTATTTTTATTGCAAGTATATCTTTCTGCAATTTCAGAACTCATATTCTTGAAAAAGACATTGAATTATATAATACAGCAGTAGAATTTTCTGAATTAATGGGTTTTAAAATATTATAATGGGAACTAGGTGAAAGCAGCCATAATAATTGGGACCACTGATATGCTAGTTTCTAGTGGTTTGCAGAGATTATTATTGCTATTATCCAGTAGTGGGCCTAATTATGCTAGTCAGTATTAACATAAATAACAAGAGACAGTCCTTATCCTGAGAGGCACACAGTTAACACATAGGTTAGAAGGGAAAACAAGTAACAGAGGTAGGAAATTATTTTCCTAAGGGGATTGAAAACAGGAAAGGGAGAAATTCCAAGGTTAACAGGCAGTAGCCTGTCCACAATATATCATATCCTGCCCTTCAAGCAATAATTTCTCTTTTAATAATTTGGGTTTTCTTCATAAGCTTTTTAGCATGTCTGCCAGTGCAGATAGCATTCATGGGCAGAAGCAAGCATGGAGCCAGAAGTCATGCACATGACAAGCTGCCTAAAGAACAGAAATTTTGATTAACTCAAAATTTTAAGGGTTTTACAGTGATACAAAACCGATGTAAAATATTCAAAAAGTACACTGAAATTATCAGAAAACTTTCAGAGAGAATATTTAAGAAAATTATGCATAATTAAAGGATGAGATGGATTGGGTGAATACAAGGTTCAGAACAGGCTACCCACCTGATTTTCTAGAAGGCTGTGGCCTTTGTCTGAGAGTATAAATATTTGTTGTAAGTAAAACAAGTGCTGAAGGAAAGAATAAAAGTGATTTTTCCTGTCAGACTTTGGTCCTTGCTCTAAATCAGGCAGAGCAAAATCTGGAACATAATTGTCCCACCGTTTACTAAATATTCTGTTTTGTTTCTATGGTATTTTAACTATAACTTCCATTCTTCACCCAAAGAAAACATCATCATAATGAAGTATGATTATGAAAACATCAGGATAATCTCTATTTTTCTGTTCAGAAACCCCTGGTTTTAAGTCACTCGTTCTCAGTGTATCTCTATGGATGCTTAATTTCAGATATTTGGAGGTTTTTCTAGATCTCCCTGACATCAACCCACTGATGATTTGACCAGCATAAGATTTTTTCTCTTATCTCTTCTTTTGGGGATGTTCTTATATTAAAGACAATTAAAATAAACTGGTTTTGGTGGCTTTATGCTACCATGAGTCTCCCTTCCCCCAGTTTATGCAAGTTAGTTTTAAAATGAGATGGGGAAAAAAATCTAGTGTGTAATCGGAAAGATGGTGCTTATGATAACAGAGCGCAGAAAAATGAACAGATTCTCAAAGCAGTGGCAGAGACAGAGTAGATCCCACTTCAAACGAGGGTGAAAAGTTCAAGCATTTCCTGAAATGATGCAAAGAAAATGTGCTTCAAATGAATGAGAATTTTCTTATCCATTTGCACATTGGTTGGGTAACAACACTATTGTTGACGTGAAAGAAAGGTCAGATCTCCCCCTCCTCACACTGGGGGTCATGAGAACGATTTTGTAAGTGCCAGTCACTGGCTGCTCTAAAGGCTCATTTCTCTGCAAGCTCTGCTCATATAGGCTCAGAGCAGTATGCAGTTAGTTACAGAATTTTACTTGCTCCTTGGGCTTTGTGGATGGTTATAAAGAGGAAAACTTTAGACTAGATACAAAATATGCTAGAAAATATTTTCAGTTCAAAAGCCAATTCTACGCAGTTTTTTTTTTTTTTTGCCCTGACTTTAATGATCTCCATATCAAGAATTTTAATTGTGTTAGGAAAAGAGTATAAGAAAGAACTGTAAAGCCTTTATTTACAAAAATTGCAACAATTAGCAAGATACAAGCAATAAAAGGTAGGTAAATAAATGAATATTTATGTCAGTTTTAATTAGATTCTCTTCTTCAATCAAGCATAGAAAATAGTTGCTTTTTGCTTTTAACATTTTTGTTGGCAACATAAAAGAGTGAAATTGGTGAAATATTCTAACATAAAACAAGTCACTAAGATGTTCAACAAAGTCAGGAAAAAGAGCCCTTTAGATTATTCAAGCAACTGTTTATTCTTTCCTTGGGAATAGTATGATAACCCTGTACCTTTGCACTGCAGCTTCTTGCCCAGAAAGGGAGTAAAATTGGAGTCAAATATTTCATGAATGGACTTACACCATTAAAAAGATTCAAAGAAAACTAAAATCTGACAGGTTAAAATACCTTCATTACCACAGTCATACAATGCCTTCATTTTTAAATCATTCTGAGCATCACAATCCTCCAAATACTGTCACTTTTGCCTGCCTTAAATGACTGTACGATTACTTGGGAACATACCTCAGCTTATCTGGACAATCAGAAACTCTCATATTTCCAAATGGAAATATCAAATTACAAGGACAGCCACACAGGACACTGCTCAAATGAGAACCAGGAAATGCATGAAATTAAAATAAAGGCACAAAGGAGAAACACTCCAACTCTTTTTGTTTTGGTTTTGTTTGTTTGTTTAGTTATTTTGAGTTTTTTTAATGGGATTGGTGAGGGCTGAGGACAAGCATTCTCATTTGGTCTTCTATTAATCCAATTAATTTGCCTACCTTACTAAATGATTTTACTAAAATCTTAGGGCTTCTATTAGAAATGTAAAGATGAGCAAAGAAATTTTTTTTAAATATTTCATTATAGATTTATATCTTTATCATACTTTCTCAGATTTTTATAATGATTTCAATGACTATCAGTTTAACTGCTGCCTAAGACGTCTTCTTTGTATCTGTGTTTTTTTCTGCACTTTCTTACTGCATTTACTGTTCAAAAGGAAAGGTGATGTAATGCAGCATTACACTCTAAGTGAAACACAGTGAACATCAAAGCTGCTGTAACCATTTTCTATAACTGCATACTTGCTATGATTTAAAAAATGACAACAATTTAATCTGAATTGCTTCCAGTTGCTTTGCAAAACAAATATTTTGTAAAGATAGACAGATTTGAATTATCCAGAGAAACTTTCTGAACATGAATATTTTAATGATTAGGAAAATCCTTTATTCTTCCTTTGCTTTTCCTACTACATAGATTTTGAGTGCTCTGTAGTACTCAAATACCATAAACAGGCAGTTAACACAGGCAGACATATGAAAAACTGAGACTAGTTGACTTTTACTAGCTCTATAACTTTGACAAAGGCAGTGTAAGCCCACAAAAGTTATATTTGAACACAGAAACTGGCTAAAAATATTTAATTCTCTTATATACTAGGAAAAAAATACAGGGAGGCAATTCCTTTTCCTTTTTTTTTTTTTTGCCATGACATCTTATTCCATATTTTCACTATTAAATGTCTGTTTTAGTTGACATGATCACTGAAATTTGAAGAGTACCCAAATAATCAGGAAACTTCCAGGTGTTTCAAACATCAGACATGAATAGTTTTCATTCTTCTTCTGCAACCAAGTACAAAATTCTGTCATCTTCTGCTCATATAATTTTGGACACTTAGTTATTTGACCTGATATGTGTATGTATGCACCACCTTTTTTATCCCATAAGCTCACATCTTAGAAACATTTAGAAAAAGCTGATCATTAACTACCGCCATCTGCAAAATCCCAGACACAATGCATGAAATTCCACCTGACAACCCCCTTCCTCATCTCTCCCTGGACCTTCTGTCAAGACAATAAAACAAAGATAAGATGGCACAGAATGGGTTTTATCTAGCCACAGACTTTGCCAGTCTCAAGCTTGCCTGATAGGCAAAACGTTACATTCTAAACCAAGCCTTCTGAGGTTATAATTATTTAGAAGATACTAGATGGTATCACAGTTGCTGGAAATAGCACACCATTTTGGGGTTAAATCCAGATTTAAATGAGTATCTACGCTACACATCTGTCACCATTATGTTGCAAAGGCTCTATCTTGCAGTTTATTTCAGTGGTTGACAGAACTGAGATACACTATAGGAGTTATCTTTTAAAATATTAATACTGGAGAAGACTGTGTTCTTTGCTCTACAAATATACAGGAGAGAGGGGAGGAACATCTCTCTATTCTCCAGTCTATCTGAACAGTTAGCAGAGAGAAAAGAGTACAGAGCACTCATTTCTAGAGCATTTAGTGTTTATACTCTCTCAGTGGCTTGTAATGGGTCAGCGTAATTAGATAAGTCAATGTGCAATAAAGGACATTAAAAACCACAGCACTTGCCACCCCAGCACACAGGGTCCTTGGGGTAATTTAATTCCTGGGATTTTTCCAGATCAAAAGGTACAGAATTCACTCTCTGAAAGAGAATGTTAATGGGACAGCTTCCTTGTTATCTCTCCTCCTTAGTAAGTCCACACTTGTGACACAAGAGTGTTCTTAAAATGGATTACCAGGGGACTTAAAAAGTGACCCACTCAAGTAAATGATGGTGATGCTTTTGCTATTATATTGAAGGGCATATGAAAATCTCTTGTGGGCTTGCGAAAATCTCAGCTTGTGAAATATGCAAGAGTGTTAAATATTTGGACTGTCTCTGTATGTCTCTCTACATGCAAAGCCAGCAGTTTTCTGCTTGGACCCATCAATACTAAAACTTTACCAGTTTCTTCAACAATATTTGAGCCTAGTGCCTGTGGACAGCTGA
Source organism: Oriolus oriolus (assembly GCA_013400235.1). Taxonomy (NCBI): domain Eukaryota; kingdom Metazoa; phylum Chordata; class Aves; order Passeriformes; family Corvidae; genus Oriolus; species Oriolus oriolus. The sequence continues at coordinate 950,697 of VXBT01013480.1, forward strand.
AGGGCAAGCCTGTAGAAAACTTCATCTGATGCATCTTTAGAAAATACATTTTTAAAAATCTGTTTCTGATTTCAGATTTCATTTGTGGTGAATGGACAGAAAACCCACCTGTACTAATGTCTTTTCCCACAAAGGAAAATATAACTCTCCTAATGTCAGTTTACAGTCTACTTCTTTCCAAGAAAACTTAGGGGTCTTCCTCTCCACCAGGAGCTGTCTAATTATGTAAAGGAAAAGTGATTAACTGATTATGATGAATAAATTAATCTCTGAGGACTTGTATGTATTCAGACATTTCTAATTAGTATGATTTTCATGAAGAAATCCAAGGCAGTCCTCTGTTCCTATTAGTAATGATTAACAGAACAATAAGTAATTTTTGGCAGCTCCCTGCAAAATTATTAGAATTAACATGGGATTAAGGATTTGTGAAAAATTTGTCACTGATTAATGATGTGTGACTGACAAGTACCATAGACTGCCCTGGAAAAACACCCATATCTAATGATTTCAGCAAGCAACAATGGAGCAGGGGTTTCCTATCACCTGTACCAGAAATGTTTTTTCCCTTTTCGAGTTCCCTACTCCTCAGTTTTCCTAATGAGGATCACTGGTTATTGCATGCAAGAACAGTATGATTCTGTTCCTGCATCTTGGGACATTTCACAATACCTTTTCAAGTTCATTTTATAAACACATTATCTACCAAATATTTTTGCAGTTCCTTGTTTCTTTTTTCTTTCAAATGTACTTTATTAGATTTGCCAAAATTGTGCCTTCGTTGATGACTGATCTTTATAAGCAACCTTAAAAAAAAAAAAAAAATCAGCATTTAACAACTGCAATTTGAATTTTGACTACTTGGTCATGGAGACAGGTCTGAGCAGATTAGTTAAAGTGGCTGTGAAACAAACAGACATAATTCCAGGATGATCAAAAAAGCTATTTCTACCAAACAAGTACATGCCTCTGCACAAAGCACTCATTCATGGTGTTCTGTAAGTATTTATAATATCGGTGAAGAAACATGAACTTAAACTAAAGCAGGCATAAAAAATAACTAATAGCTTCCTGTGGGAAAAAGAGAACCCACGAGAGGAGATTGATGGCATGTCTGTCCAGGAAAATGAAGTACAGTGGAGACAGTCTCTGTCTACCTTAATCCAGGCGATACTTTACGCATCATGCTGCAGTTACCTCTAAGGGTAATAACTTGGATCTAAAAGGTAGTAGAACATGAGATATTCTCTGCAGTAGGTAGCCAGCCTCTGAAAAGGCTTCATTAACCCATAGACAGCGCTGGCTACACTGGTTCCAGTTCAGGGGCAGCTGCAAACTGTTCCTGGCCAGGGGGTCTGCAGGACCCTGCAAGCGATAGTGGCCTGGGGCATCATCCCTGGCTTTCAAAAAGGAGTGGGAAATCAACAGTGTTATTGCTCTGAATGAGGATACTGGAAAGGTAGAGCATAGGAAAGGCGCTAATTCGGCTAAATGGCATCAGCAACATGGAAATAGGGAGGCCTATGACCTTCTCATTTTGGTTCTGTTTTCTACTAGGAGTAGTAAAGGACAAAGAGCTGCATTTCAGAGGGAATGTTATCGATTTACAGATGGGATTCAGTCACATTAACACCTGATATGGCAGGCTGTGTGGGATAACCTGGGATATCTCTTTTAAGTCCTTTATTGCCCACTGTGTTAATAGAGGAAGTGTTAATAGAATCTGTTAACCACTCTGTTAATAGAAGTTAACTATATACAAAAAATGTATGATATGTGCCTTACTAAACCCACAAAATAGGCCAAAATCTACAGGATATGGTTAGCTTTTGCTATTAGCTGTAGTCCTGTGTTTTGAATAATATGAACATGTGGAATGGCTATATTTGTTTCCAAATAGGAAAAAATGTTGGTTTATAAGGAAAGGTTTTCACTTTTTGTCACTGGTTGTCATGGCATTAAGTGGACAATCCACGGCAAGGACATATTTACAAAATGTTGCAACCAATCTGAAACATTTCTGAGGGTCAAAAACTCTAAATTGAGGAGAGAATTAAAAGCAAAATGCTAATCAGGAATTAGTATTGCCATACTCAATTGCCATAAAAGTGTTGGTTAACTCTAGTTTAGAGAATCTGTCATCAAATCTTGGATGACATCCAGAATTATGGCAAAATTCATCACTATGCTCAATATCTGATGTATGTTCTCATTGTCTGTCTCTTTCTGTCTCATTTTGCCTGGATGAAATATGAGCAAATTGTGTCTATATATTTATTTATTTTAATAAACAATGGGGGGACAGTTTCGAATACCTGCTTTTCTTTATACTTAACTTTCTGCTCACTTCCCACCTACACGTATGAAAGCTTTTTCAGGAGGTTGAACGCAATGCGTTGGAAGACGTTGTTGTCAAAGCAAAAACCCATGCAGAAAGGCTAGCAAGTGAAAAAGTGCACAGAAAGTTACATCTCCTTCCCCGCTACTCCCAGCATCAGCAGGACTGCAGTTAATGCCTCTGTTTCCTCAATAATAGCCATTTTCACTGTAATCAACAATGATTTCTCAAAGCAGGAATTATGACTTCAAGTAAAGAAATAAACTATGGGAATATCTGGACTCTTCAAAATCAAAGACCCTTTTCTCATGCAAATGTCTTTATTTTTGAAGAAGAAAACATGTGATGCAAATGGATTTGTTTCTAAAGAGATTATTTTTCAAAGATTTCTGTGAGGAAAGAGCTTCTTTACAAACCCTACTGGACCATAACAGCTCTGTAGTAGTGGGTGGCATTGTTTCAATATCTGTTGCTGTAAATCCACAGTCCAGTCAGAAATTTGACTTGGACAAATGATTGGTGCTGAATAAGTGGTCAGCACAGAGGGCCTCTCTATTTGGCTGTGAAATGTTTTTGTTCAGAGCCTTTCATTTCAACAATTTATTATTTTCCAGAATAAACTATTCTTTCTGTTGAAATTGCTCATACATATTCTTACACTGAAGGCAATTGTGTGTGCTTGCGTGGGTATGTATATGTAAATGTTGGCAAAATGTGTATTCACTCATTTATAAATTTATTGAAGCAGGATGAAGCAGTGCTCTCATTTGCTGTCATTTTGCAGACACTTAATTTGCACTCAAATGCCTCAAAAATGTCTTCACTTGAAATCTGCAAAGCTGGAATGAATTCAGCTTGGAAACAATGAATTAAAAGAAAAATAAAGATCTGAGCATTTAAGCATACAATGACAAAGCATCATTAGTGAGGAAATTGTAGTATTTCCTCAAATTAAGTTTGCTGTAAGTACATATTTATAAATAGCTTGCTTTTAAATTTTGCTGTACGAGAGTGTTGCTCCTATTTAATTAAGTCTAGAAATGTATTTACTGCAAACTACACAACACGTTTTCATGGAGCAGATTCCTTTACCCTTTCTCTGACCTAGCTGCAACAGTTGTAAAGCACTTTTACCTTATTTAAGCAAAGGCATGGAGGACCTGAGCAGAAGGTAGCATACCAGCAGCTCAAGCTAAAGCACTGGCTGATCTCTCTTCTTCCTCACAGATTATTTTAACAAACTGAAAACAAAATCCTGTCAAACAAACAAATTTCACTCCTTCCCAGCCTCCACACTGCATTTTGACAAGATCTGGGTCTTGAAAAATGACATCCCTTTTCAGCCACTGACTCCACTGATTTCTGCAAACGTTGGATAAGACATTAAGACTGAAGAAGGATGCAAATAGACACTGAGGTGATGTGTATAGTAGCACTGACAGTACAAAACAAGAGACAGCCTGCTCCCTTGTGATGCCTTCAGAAAGCTTTCTGAGTGAGCAGTGTGGGAATGCTGGAGTTCTTTAGGATTCTGCAGTTGTTTTAAAGTTGGTGTGAACACAAGGCCAAAAAGTTGGCAGCACTTTCTGACAAATAGTGCAACTTCAAACCCGTCCTGTGAGATACCTTTTGTTCCTGGCTTCAGTCTTTGACTAAATTACACAAACTAGATAGTAATCCATGTTTCAGTTTTTTAAAACTGAGAATTTAACTGAAATCCAAACTCCATAGATGAAAAATGTCATATTTCGACTCTGATTAAATAGTATGCAGACTGCATAGATAAATGTATCCAAGTGAGAAATCTTAAACAGCATCACCAAAGGATCGACTTCACACCATTGATTCAGGATTTATTACCATTTGATTTTAAAATAATACAAAATCTATTTGAAGAATTATAATTAAACTATATTTTCTTTCCTTAAAGAAAGGAGCTGCATTATTTAAAATTATTGATATTGTCAGGAATAAAATGTTTATTGATGAAAAAAAATTGGGACTTGTTAATATGATGTTGAAACACATAATCTTATGTTTTTTCACAGGGAGCCACCATTCCCAGTATATAAACCAGCCTGCAAAAATAGTGTCCTACACTTAATACCAAACTGGCCTATGTTTGTCAGCATCGCTGAGGACAAGAGCAAGAAGAGTGCCGACATTCCACTTCTTATCAGCTATTGAAAACAGACATTTTAATGGGTATGGCACTCAGCAGACCCCAAGACTTTCTTTTCATAGCTTCAAATTGCCACCCTATAATTCAGTACTATTAGCCTCCACCTCTTTCATTTTATCATCCACAGGTGAATACATTTGTTGAAAACATGATTTCTAGATGCTTTGTGCAAGTTAAAACTGTCAAAAATACAAAAGAAGAGAGAAATATATGACAGTTATGCAAGTGAAAGGACATTTATGAAAGTGATTTATACTTCCACTAAATAAAAAAGAAGTCTTACCTAAAGGGCAAATCCTGCAGTCCTCAAGAAAAGAAATGCACTACAAATTTTGTCTGACTCCTAAAGCCCTGATTCAGGAAATTTATTAAGCATATGCCTAAATTTAAACAAAATAATAGTCTTAATCTTCTTTGGGAGAATATGAGATTAAGTAGCACATATCTTCAAATAAAGTATTGAAAGAAAATACTACTTTTTTTCTTTTTTTCAGTGTTGGTGGGGCTTTGTTGCATATTTATTTTTAGGAAAGATTAGATAACATGAAATCAGTGTCACCAGCAATAAATAGCAGCAGATCAGTGGAAGGTTGACAGCAACAGAGTCTGACCCACTAAAAGCTCTGTTTTCTGTAGTCTACTCATGGGTTATTATGGGATGGTTTCTAGCAAAAATCGAGTTTGCTGTTTGTTAAAATAATCAATAAATGAGATGAAAAGCCTCCTAAGCAGTGGTTTGTTTGGTTGAGCTTCTGGTTCTTAAGCTTACAGACTTATTTTATACACAGAAGTGTCCATACATATTAAGCACACATTCTCCTTTTGTTTAATAATGTACTTATTAAAGTTATCTTTGCTTCATGATCCAAGCACTGAAAATGGTTTTTATAGCTATGTTTTGCTAATGGTTAGGAAATAACTTTAAAAAAGCATAATAAATGTTTGCAACAGGTAGCACACTATTGAAGTGTTTGTGACTTGATGCTCAACCAGCGAAGGTACAGTACAATGGGTTATTGATGGACACACATGTGGGAACCACAGGAGTGCCAAGAGAACACATTGTTATCAGCACTGCATAACATACGGCTGAATGAATTAACTGTGGTGATTGCTTAAAATGTACCTTTTTGTGTAATAGCCCTAATTATCGGCAACCCTTTACCATGAGTGGATAATCGTTTTTAATTCCTTCAGTATCTATTGTAGTAACATTAATCATGATGAGCTCATTTGGTTTTAATGCGAATATGATATGTGATACCGCGGGAAGTCAGCTGAAATTCAGCAGTATATAAAGCCCACTAACTCTACAGGGTTATCTCCAATTGCCTTCAAACGCAATGCGTGCTGGCCGGTACATACAGCCAGGGTGCTGCTCAGCTCATCTCTTTGGGACACATCTACCCAATGAAGTACCAGTCAAGCCCAAACTGAAACATCAAGTTTTCTGGAACTCCTTTTTTCAGTGGCGAAATGGGGGCATTGACACACTCAGGCAGATGATCTGGGGGGAAACAGTAAGTCAGGGCAGTTGTGACTCCATAAACCAAGTCAGCCGTGTGTAAACAGCCTGTGCATCTCTGCATCTGTTTCCACTTGCAATGCATCCAGACAAAACTCCTCACTGGCAGATAAACCGAGTCAGCAGCCCTGAGTGAGCCTTTCCTAACTGCTAATGGACCGGATATCCACGGAGACACAAAATGCACTGGATACCCTGCAGGCATAACGTTCTAAGCCAGCATATCCACGGAGAGATTGCAACTTCCTACATTGAATTCTTTATTTATAATTGGCTTGATAGAGTTTTTATAAATTCTTTAGTTCTGTGGATTAATAGAAACTGCTAATGACTGATTAATTGCTTTACCTGTTATCCCTTGCAAGTGGCGACTGGATTGGCAAATGTCTTTAAAGTATCAGAATATATGCTCCTCCATAGAATTAAAAAAAAATAAAAAAAACAAGAGGTGCCAAATACTACAGTACTTGTTTTCCCCATGGGACATATTTGTCTGTGGCACACGTGACTTCTGATTTTGTACTATCTGGGACTGGGGAAGAAGTAGTCATTCATTGTTGACCTGAGCTAGTAGTATTGCACACTGGGGAAGATTCAAATTTCCATTCGTATTCTTAAGGTATTACATACCCATATCTTATGGCTCTTGGAGACATTAAGTCCCCATCACAATTTATCTGTGCATAAGCATGCAAACAGGCACAAATATAGACCTTGTGTGATTATTGAAGGAGTTTGATGTGATTATTTCTATGCATGGATTAAAAATAAGCTTGCATGAGCATTCAAGAAATTCGGCTCAATTTTAGGCAGTCCTAAGAGAACAGAAATTTAAAGCTTCATTTATGAAAGTCATAAGTTAGACTCTGCAAAATTTTCTAAAGTCACAGTGCTGGCTCAGATTTTTCTGAACTGTGACAGCGTAAACCGCTGACACCTTTTTTTCTTTTAATTGTTTATTTTTCAAGCTGTTTCTGGTGAGTGGGCATCAAACCTGCAGTGCTGTGAAAATTTATTCTAAGAGAGGATGTGGTTCCTTATAGGTTTAAGAAGCTCTATGAAAATCTATACAGCCAGACTATTTACCCATTAATAAATGGCTTGTGTTAGCAGTAATGAATTTAAAGGTTTCTGCAATTGCTTTTTCATCATGAGAGCCTTCTGCAAAGTTTTGGAGTACCTTGACACAAAAATTCAGGAAGTAATTATCTGTCTAACCTTCCTTATCTTTTCTATTTTATCTTTTAAGGAATTTAGGACTGGATTAACTTCATATTATCCTTTGTAGAAAGCTGAAAACTTTATTGACGTTAGAAATGAAACTATCTAGCTGTTTGAGGACTTTGTTGCTCTCTTTGCTTCTAGTTGTGAGAGTGCATGAAGGTTCATGCTCTTTTAGTGCCTTTTTAAGGAGCCATGTTATGTCAAGGTATGCAGCACTGCCGTAATGGAATTTCAAAAGAAAAGTGAAGCACTATATATTTGCTTAGATCTGCCAGATATTCAGGATTCACCTGGAAGGTACAAGACACAGGGCATGTGTCTGTTTTAGATTGCTGCTCAGACCATTAAAAGTCCAAACTGGCTTGTGAATAACACGTGTAGGAGGGACGTGTGAGAAATTTCTCCATGTGAGAAATTGTGAGAAAATTTTGGGCAGCAGAATATTTGATTACAATAAAATATTTCCTTGTAATTTTTAATTATGTTTCAAATGGAGTACTGAAGTTGTACTTTTTGATATAGATCAGCCCTTAAACTTCTCTTATAGTTAAGCATCTTTTCACTGACAATAATACAAAACAAGAAGGTACTGTTAAAATTGGGTTTTTTCCATGTAATTTTGAAAATGATGTTTTTAAAACACAGTATATCACTGTACCTTTCAAAAAAACCTATACCTTCAATTTATTTGGTAAGGTCTTTCTACTGAATTTTCAAAAGTATTACAAAGTCTCCTCTGAATTAATTTTTCTCCTAGAAAATATACTGACATTTAGGTAAAACTGTTACTGCTATCCCCACACCCACACCCCCTCACAGTAATACTGGTAAAAAAATAAGCATTGCCAGAGAAGGGAAGTATAGAAAGGAAGTATAACCCACTCAGTTGTTTCAACCCCTGATAAAGTAAGGTTTTGTTGGGTTTTTTTTATTATGGAAAAATCTAGTGCTGTATCAGATTTTAAAATGCAAAATCTTGCTGAAAATATAGTCTGGGAATACGAAATAAGATTAGAGGTGACATATTTTTATCACCCACGAGGTCTTCTCCAGGCTGTAAGAAGGAAAACAGCAGCTATTCAGTGTCAGCCATAATATCAGGCCTCTATTTCTTGTGGAATTCAAAAATAATTGTCACCTTAGGGCTGGATACAGCAGGATGAATTATATGTGGGTAGTTACGAACTCTGTCTTTTTGGGCAACTTACAGCATGTATAGCTTGTTGCCTAAAAGGAAGCTTATGGTCAAACAACTATTAGACATTCTTGTTTTAAGCTCAATAAAAGATATCTTTAAAAACATTTTTAAGATATCTGGTGCAATTGCAACCCCTGGTAAATAAACCATGCTAGCATTCAATTACTTGAATTAGGACTCCTGCTTAACTTCGTGCATGTTAAAAGCTAACCTTTTTCTTTTTCCAGTTTTTGTCACCAACTCTAATCAAATCAGGACTGCAGCTTTCAATTAAGCTTGTCCAAGATTGGAGCTCTTGAGTCTTTTGTGAAGACTTACTGCTGAGTGCAAAATGTGAGATAAGTTGCAAATGTTTAGACATGATGACAACTCAGAGGTCTGATTGATTACTAAAAAAGAATAAATAGAAGGTGCTATTAAAGGGTTTTTTTGGACGGCAGCCCAAAGGACCTTTTAAGAATGTTTTGAGCCATTTCTTAGTGAAGGAATCACCAAATTAACAAGATTCTTTCAGTACTTGAAGCAGAGATGAAAAAGTCCATTTAAACAAGCCAGTTAATGTTTCATGCTTTTTCTTACTCATGATTTATACTGAAATGGCCGAGTTTAGCTCTCCCGTAACTGACAGCAGCATAAGTACCAGAGATCTTTACTTGTAAATAAAAAAGATTCACTGAGTTTAAGAGGGACCAAACACAGCCTTAGCCTTTGATCATGCCTAGTTTCAAAAAGTTTCATTATTCTTTCTCTTTATTTGGATGACATTTTATGGCACTTTTCAGGCAGTCTGAACTGCTTTACATGAAGCAAGTTACAAGTGGTATCTCACTGAAATTACCATCAAATTTTAATTTACACTTAAATGACCAGGAACAAAGCATAAGTCCTCAATTCCTGATCTTTTTCTCATTGAAATCAAAGATAAAATTTTCAAGGACATAAAAAAGCAGAATCATGTATTAATGGTTTGTAACTTATCTGCCTTTGAAAGAGAAGCTCACAGAGCTGTAGATATTTTCCCATGTAAGTATTTAGGAAGATCAGATGATGACGATCCAAGACATTAATATGACCTTGGTGCTACTGAAAGCCTTCATAAGGTACAGCAAAGATGCATGGGTACCCCTGACCATCAGAGCAGCAGGTCAGGGTAATGTCCTGTGTCTGGGGGTGAAAAGCAGCACCAAGAAACCATCAGAAATTAATGGTGGGTAAGCATCTGATAAAATCACTCTAGTAGAAGTTCGTCAGTCTAGGAGTCTAAAACAAGGGATAATTATTATTACATTCATATCTGGTGCAGAAAAAAATAAACCAAACAATCAAAAGTGTTGAGAAAACACTGATTAAGCATGCCTTCATTGTAAACCTGTCATGAACCACAGAATACATTATTAGCACCCATGGTTCTCACAACAGCTACTGACCTACTGCCTCCTATAATAAAACAGTCTGATTTTCACAGCTTCAGTTTGAACCATGTCTCTGCAGTCACAGATAAATGATTATATTTTCATCATCCTACGTCTGAGTCATTAAATATACATTTTCAACAATTCTGCATCTGCTTGTACTTCCACTAGAATGGATCATCTGTTACTTTGTTAATATCTTTTTAATGATTCCAGTGGTTCTGTTTCTCTTCTATCAGACAAAATCTGTTCTTTCTGGTTTTCAGTTTCATCCTCAGCTCCATGTCAGGGAGGCCTGGGCAGATACCTACAATGGCCAGCAGTGGGGCTTTATGGTATTTTCGCTATGAAATGCAGTCCTAGGCATGCAGCTGCGTTGCCTTTTCACTCTGGCCCATCACTCTCTTAGCCCCTAAGGTACAAATTATTGTCCAATTAACTGGCTGTTACACTGGAATCTTCTTTCTCCTGTTGGTCAGTAACATTATCACTTTAGAAAACAAAAAAAGTAAAAAGATCATGGTTTTGTCATGCTGCTGTTCATGGTTAGATTAGTTGGAGCTGTGCAAACAAAGGTACTATTTCCATATTATATAAGGATGGTAAATTCTTTTTAAAAGATATGCAGAAGCAAGAGAAGGGTGGGGTTTGGGAGTCAAAAAGTTTTTTTAAAAAAAGGGGAAATGAAAGAATACTAATTAGCCAAAATTACTCTATAAATCTCAAAACAAAATGATTATTTTTTCTTTCAATTTTTCAGAGTATTTTCAGTGGTATCTAATTTTAAACAAAGAAATTACTGTACAAAACAAGGTTGAGAAGCTCTCCTTAAAAATGGAAAACTGAACCCTTTTGTTATTTCTTACCCTAACGAATATTTTATTTGATGGAAATAAACTATTCAATTCAACACAAAAATTCTGTTTTCTAGTCAATATCATATTTAGTGAAAAAAAGTCACCTGGCTACAAAATATTTGTCTAAAATTCAGTTTCTGTCTTGCAGGAGACACAGCTCATAACTACGATGAAAATTAGATTTACTTTCCCCCTTCTGTCTGTTATCAACCCCTTGTCTCTTGTAAGCAAAATCTACTTTTTTATTCTTCCATTACCTCACATCATGGTGGAGTCTGAGGTCAGTGCTGAGACTCCTAAATGTTATTATAATATGAACCATAAAAAGTAACACAAGATGATTTTTTCTAGTTTTAAAGCTGGAAGAAATGTATTTTGTAACTGTAGAGATGAGTTGCATGGTCATGAAGAGAGAAGTTATTAAAGAGCACTCATTTTACAAAGTTTTATAAGGGCATATGCCTAGACTGATACAAAAGGGCCAATCCCTTTATCTCAGTGCTTCTTTTCTATAAGTGTAGTACTGAAATTATCTTCCAAACCATGATTTGGACAATGGACTGTAGGAAACACTTGGCAATGTATAAATCAACAGGAGGTTGCTGGGTACCTTAATTTTGCCACTTCAATCATATTTTCTTATATGTACATTTATATTTACATAGGATTGTGGGTGGTTTTGTTTTCTTTGGGTTTTTATCTCTTTGGGTTTTTTTGGTTTGTTTAAATACGGTCTTTAAAGTTAACAGCGGGGTCTCAGCTCACGGATCTCAGGGGAATAATTTTTAATGGGCAGATCTTCAGTCACTGTTCTCACCTTTGCACATAGCAAAGGAAATTTAAACTGCCTAAAGAGGACACCTAAAGCTCCTTCATAGCATGGCTTAACCATAACTGCAATGGCTGGAACAAGCACCTTGAAGTAAAAACCATGCTGATGTCACAGAAGAGGTCTCAAATATTATCAAAAAATTCTCCAAGCTCAGGCAAATTAGAAACACAATTTCTGAATATGTTTTGCTAGTATTTTTAAGCATCTTTTTGAAATACACTTCAAAAGAAAAAGAATCAGCTAGAACCTAAAAACAAGTGATCTGCAGTACTATGCAAGTGTCCAAAGCATAATTAGTTCATGATACTTATTTTTTTTTTTAGGTATTTTTTCAGGCTTCAAGAATATCTGGAACTCCCTTTTTGGGTTAAAATGGAGTCATATTCTGATAACTTTGTTAGAGCTTTGACATTGACATATCTTTTTATAAATCTACAGTAGAAAATACACTCACTTATCTTAAAATTTTAGAAATACCTGCCACTGACAGCAACCACTATATAAACTCCACAATTACTTCTTTTTCTCATCGCTGAATTTATTATCTGACTATCATATGTGAATTCACATGTAGCTGCAATATACTTGAAAGAGTTACCAATTTATTATCACTTTCATTTGGTTATGGAAGAATAATTCCTGTGATTTCTTTGGGGAATGGTTTCTTTTTAAAAAAAGTGTATTGAGGCACAATGAATGTCAAATGCTTCAAAAAGTAAAAGACAGTGTTTAGTGAGAAACTTTCAGCCTTTCAGTTTCCAAGTACAGCAGTCAAAGGGAGATTTTTCTTCCACACTCTATCATTACCCCTTCAACCCCTCTGACATTCTGACATATCATCATTTCCATGATCTCAAGCATGTATACATTGATTTTTCAATCATTCTCTATTAAACCCAACAAAAGAAATTTAATGATCCAATTGAATCAATCTAGGGGAAATAACTGCTAGTTTCAATGCTATCAAAAGATTCTTGCTACTCTTAAACTTTTTTGTTGTTTTCTCAACTGAAATCAACAAAATGCTCCCTGCTCCCTCCAAAATGAGAAATTGTATTTGACACAGGGGTTCTTGCAGGCAGTGAGATCATCTGTAGTCATACTGACGCAGGATCCCTGCCAGGGCCAGGGAGGGGTGCGTAGCTGAGAAGTGTTACCTCCTAAAAGGGCATTTGGGATTTCCTCACGTCTGCTCAGCGCTGCTGAGCTCCAATGCAGCTGCTTTGATGTGCTCTCCAAGTCAGTGAAGGAAGGAGGCAAGACCAGAGTTGACCTTCCTTTAGGGAAGCTACTTCAGCACAAAGGACAAAATTCCCGATGCATTTGAGAAGCACAGTTGTGGGTGATCTTTGCACCATGGCAAATACCAATAAGATGCTTCTTGGGCACTACCACAGGGACAGTTACTTCCTAACACAGATATTTACTAAAGATGTTTCATACAAAGCCTGTATATTGGTAAGAGTCTACCTCTAATTGTGCTGCCTATGGGCATCTTTGGGAAATGCAAGAACTAGTATAACGTTTGAAGGGTCTGTACTTTATAAAGAGGTTAGAAAAGTCATAACATCAACTCTGCTGGGATGAAATCCTGATATTCTTGTTGCCATATTGGAAAGTATGTTGCTCTCAGTGAAGATTTCCTCTCTAATCAGATGAAACCTTTCTGGCTTAGTTGTGTACTGAAATAAAGAGTTTTGGCATTTAGTGAAAACTTGATGAGCAGATGTAAGTGTCGGCAGAGTATTTACAAGGAATACTGAGTGACCAGACTCTTCCTCCGGCCCAGCTCCAAAGTATGATCGAAATCCAACACAGCTGATTTTGTAAAGAGTAAGAGAATTGATTTCTGAGTCATAGACTCAATAAAATGGAAGTTTTACCGAGTTTTGTAGATTTCAATTAATTGGAAGACTGCAGCTTCAGAGTCCGATCACATCCTGCAGAAATGTTTGTTTATCCCGGGGAGATGATTGTGTTAATTCATTTCCATGCATTCAGGATGTAGGTAACATGTCTACATCAAGAAGTGCCAAACTCTACCCTGTCAGATTTGGCACAACTCCAGCAGTGAAAGAATGAAGGAAGAGGAATTTCAAAACCCAAAAGAAAGGGCAACATTTGGGGACTTTGAAATTGAGGAAAAGATAGTTGGACCTAAAGGATTAGGAAAAAAAAATATCTGTATTTGAAAAACGTATAGGAAAAAATTGAGTCTCTCAAGCTCTTATTTTTTTCTTAGGTGTTTTCCAAGTGCTGAGTCAAACATTTGCAAAGCTGCTTGCTCTCATTCACAGATGTCTATGAAGACTGTCAAGCACATAAAAGGTCCATTTCAATGTTAATATTTCAAATAAGTTGATACAATTATTTGCTGGTTTACAAGAACTTTCTTAATCTTATTTTGCATATTTTTGCAATATGTTGAGTTGCTTTTGAAGTTAACTGGATACTATTTCCTTCATGGAAGCAGATGCAGTCTTTTATTATATCAATCAATTTATTATATCAATCATGGCTCTCAATATATTCAGAATTTCTCTATGTTTCATACAAATCAGTCTAAAATAATCAGCAACCTGCAGTGCAATGATTGCAATTAGAGTTGTGCAAATCTTGTCCATTTCAGTAACAGGGTTTCACAAGAATACTTTCTTTTAGAAGTACTTTTCTTTTTAACTAGTTCACTGTTTGAGCCTGTGGGCCAATGTAAAAATAAAATTGCTCAATGACCTTTCACAATGTAATTTAAAGCTAAACTAATTTGTTAGACAAATTCATCAGCACTCGCTGAAACAACCATGAAGCACAGCTGATATTCACCACTTTTTTTTATTTTACTCTTAGTATTTGCAGCAGCTTCTCCTACATTCATGAGGTAATTTTCATACCATCCCAGGGATGTAAGAATCAAGTTGGTTTCTTTAACTCAGGAATTTTAGTTTCCTTGATCACACTTACAAACATTTTTAATTTTTTAAAATAAAATAAAGTTGTATATTATTTTTTCTTCACTGTTACTTTAATCTTGTCCAGAACATCCTTAGCACATAAACCATGATCTTTACAAGCATTGATAAAACAATTTTTGAAAATTACTGAAAGCATAAGGCTAAAAATCTTGGTCACTTCACACTTCTCTAGCTTTAAGAAATGTCTGAATTAAACATAATGGCACCTCTGAGATGCTCCTGTTCCAGCTGACAGATGCCAAGGTCTGTACATGATAATGTGTTTATATCACAGAGAAAACCAAAGCTGTATCATACAGAGATTAAGCAGCTCCACAGCTGGACGAGCCATGCTTGTCTGAAAGCAGAACAATAGACACCTCCAATCTGCCATGACATTAACTTGACAGTCTTTATCTGCCATTGTTACTTAAAACATGGGAAAAGAGCTTCTTTGGAAGTTCCAAAAGGTACCGGATGTGCTGTAATTCCCAGCCTCCCATTTGTTTGCAAGGCAGGCCTGAAGCAAACTATAGATCTGAACTACTTAGTTATACACCAGTGACCAGGGAACTGCATACATGTCTCCCAACCCACTGTGTTCCCTGAAGCATGTCCTTTAGACTATTATGTAGCATTTGGACAATGAATCTTTCCCACCCCTAAAATAAAGGGAAATTCTGAATAGACAATGTTTCAATCTAATATTGTTCCATTCTTCACTGGCTAAAGAATATATATATATATATTTTTTTTTAAGTACAGCTACAATGGGTCATTCAACATGTTAAGGAACAATGTGAAGATTTTCCAGTCTTAAAGAAAATACCAGTGTCTTCTTTCCTGGGATAAAAATAAAACAGTTACTTCTCAGGATCTGTAATCTCTGAAAAAACAATTTTCTGTCCAGTGGGAATGAAAGTTTAATGCTGCAGACAGTATAGGTATATTATTCTAAATCACAGTACGTTAAAGAATTCTACAGTTCTTTGTAGCATGGTTGTGTTCTAATAAGGAAGGATGGAGTAAAAATAGGTTTTTTATGAACTCCTGTTTCTTGTACTAAGAAAATAAGATTAATTATTCAGAAAATTCAGATTTTTAATGGGAATTCTCAGACACTAATGTTACCTACTGGAATTTGGACACACATGTATGCACCTGTATCAGTCACATATGTAAAACTCCTCCAGTATTAATTTTACAGCACATCTATAAATCAAAATGAACTGGTTTTGGACTGTAGTGGACTGAAAAATAAATAAATAAGAAGACTTTAAAGAGAAGTTCCAACAACAAAACACATTCTAAAATGCCTGATCATCACATAGTGAAAGAGAAAAAATATAAGAACTTCACAATCTCTTCTTATTAATTTGTTTCTTTTAAAATACCAGTGGTACTTTGTCTCTTTTATTTTGCATAACAATAGAAGTGTGAGAGCAATCACAGCATTGGGAGTGCAATTAAGCTTCAGCACAAAAAGGGCTGGAGTCACAAAACACAATGGAGGTGCTGAAGTAGTGCTGTAGATTTCAGATTAAAGGATAATTGAGTGGACCTGGTAACACTCTAAGTTGTAACTACTCAAGTTTTTTACTGGCCTGTCTTTAGGACTACTGTGCAGAGTGCTTTTAAGAGAAGTAGATGCATGTTTGAAATATCTTGAGATTGTGGTGGCAGAGATGTGTTACAATTTCCCCCGCCTCCTTACTTATGCATATCTCAGTATATATTACTTTATGAAAAACATGGTTGCAGTCCAGAGAACTGAGCTTTGTACTTAATACAATTCAGTTTAAGGAATAGACACAAAGTAGCCATACCATGATATTTTCTAAATTATTAATCAATTAATAGAATAAATTAAACCTAGTTAGAACAATTTTTAACAATTTATGAACAAACACCTACTTATTTAGGAGTGGAAATGCAAGGGAAAAGAAAAATCATTACTGGAAGTAGATGTCCTAATGACAGCTAAGGCTTAAGTTTGTATCCTATAACAGTACTTTGCTCTAAAAACCTTGAAAAGTGTCATTAATTATACCGAAAGATTTATAGTTTTTTTACAGAAACAGTATTGTAACCAGTGGTCACCAGTCATGAGTGGGATTGGGCCCCATGAAAGCGTCTCTTTGTTATGCCATCTCTCCTTAATCACTGAATTCAAGCACAATTTTTCATTCTTGAGAGAAGCAATTTTCCTGAAGTGTCATTCTCTATGACCAAATTTAATAAATAAGGAGTCTCCCACAATGTTAGACTGGGAGCAACAAAATATCCATCCACGAGTTTATTTGTCATCTAACTATATGGAAGCAGGACATTTTCTTGTTCTGCTGAGAAATAATACTTCCTACTCATGTGATGTTGTCAGAGGTCCATGTGTGACATCGTTCAATCTGCAGCAAGCACTGCTCAGTCAAGAATTTGGAATATGGTTCTTTTAAGGAAGTGAGTTAAACCTTCTACTCTCAAGAAAGCGTTTAAGCTTAGATTTTAAGCACATGGTTTTACTTTGTCCCATTTATCTAACATTAATCACCTAGTTACTGCTTTGCTGAATGAGGATGGTATTGCACATATGCTTAAAGTTAAGCATTTGATTAAGTGTTTTGTTACAGCACTTTGCACTGTGCCCTGTAGCACATCTAAAAGACATTTTAGCAGATTCAGAAAGCTCTGGAGGGAGCCTAGTGCTGCAGTGTAGCTGTCATTTTACACTGAACAGAATTTTGTTAATGTAACCCACTGCAACTGAAAACAATATTGGACCTCAACGTGAGACAGAGAAGAAAAGGCTGCTCTGAATCATCACCATCATCATCACCAATTCATTTTGTTAATAATTGAGGCAGGTCACAAAGCTGTTCTAGCTACTAAATGATTCATGTCTGTTGCAGGTAACTTTAGTTTTTGTTACATCACAGCAGCATTGCCAGCAGCTCCCATGAGATAATTGCAGAAATTGTCATGAGGAATGAAATTGTTTTGTATCTCAGCCCAAAGGTATGCAACTGGAAACTTGAAAAAATACTGTTATCATAGGTACAGGTAGATATCACTACCTTTTGATCCCTACCTTTTTTGAGATGTATTATTTAAAATGACTTGGATTTTTGTTGTTGCTATTATCAAATGAACACATGAAGTTTCAGTTCTTTAAAATTCGTATTAATAATGTATCTTACCATAGCCAAATTACTCATGGTAGGTTTGAACTCAGTGTGTTTCTTTCCCTGTCTGACAATCACTGCCTTTCTTCCTCCTTGATAAATTTATTCTTTTTTAATTTACTTTAAAATTTGACTGATTCAATTGTGAATTCATTATGGTTTCAATATAAAATTTGAAGACTTATTTGGAGGCAGGGGGCAACGACACTTTCTACCACATCTATTTGACTATCTTATTATCTTTCCCTAATAATCTATAGCACACATTCATTGGGATCAAATTTACTTTTCCACATATTGAAAGATCATTTCCCAGACTGACAGGAAAGCCATATGCCTCATTACCTTTTCTCACGTTTTCTTTTTGCTATCCCCAGAAGTTCACTGATGTATTTCACCCTTACTGAAATCCAATCTATCCTGGAATAAACCTGCTAAAGTCTCCTTGCTTTTGTTCCAAAATGTCTCACCCCAAACCACTTGCCACCAATCTAGCAAGTCCTTTTCAGCAGCTCTCTAACTCCAGGTCAAGATCTCCATCATGTTCCTTACTTGCCTCCTGTGTTGCAGCTGCTTCTTTCACTTTTTTAATATTTTTAGGAGAGGAGAGTAAATTTTTTTTTAAATAATAGTGTAAATTTCACCAAAACGTTAAGAAAAACTACTTTTTTTTTCCTTTATATTTTTTGCAATCTTCGTTCACGCAGATTAGGATTTGCTTCCCTGTGCCACTGCAGTAAGTGAGCACAGAAGGGAAAGGCAGACCCTTGGCTGAGCTGCAGAACCTGAGAGGAAAATGTGTTTGGGTTTGTGTCCCCAGCAGCTGCTCTGTTTTGGAAGGGTTTTCTTCTTTTGAGTGTTTGCTTATCTCCAACTTTGACTTCAGAGTTCATTGAACTCTTGTTGCAGAGGTATCTCAGGAAAAGAGAAAACAGTGAGTCCCTTGGGCAGCAAGGCTTCATCTGTAGTGTGAATCATCGTGCTTGTGCTAATGTCAGGATGTCTTTTGGGCTGAACATGACATTGAGAGAATTTTGTTTCTCCCTAGTTAGCAAAGCACCTTACTATGAAGATAAAGAAAGGGGCAGAAATAGAATACTGAATAACAACTCTCCATTAAAAATATTTCTCCTTATATTTAACCCAAATATGTATTAAAAACAAACAAACAAATAAAAAACTTCACAACCAAAACTAGGAGAGGCATCCACATGAATCACCCTTTCCACCTTCAATGTGAAATTATACACATCAGAAATTCATGTATGTCGTTAATGGCCAGTTTAAAAGCAGCATCTGCTTATCAATTGGCTTTTGCTTTTTATGCACTATTCCAGCTGGGCTGGCTGAAGCACAAGCAGGTGAAAATGACTTTTCCAAGGTCATTCTGCATGGACTCAGCTCATGCTAACACTTAGGGCGTGCTTATTCCCAGTCCTTCCCATAAGCCAATGCATCATGTACACATTCCTATGCAGTTAAATCTTTGAAATTATGTATTATCTTCTGATGATATATTACTTAAGAAATCCAGTTTTTATGAACAAAATTATATTTACTGCAAAGGCAATGATCTTGTGACTTTATTTGATATGCAGGTGGTTATTCACATTTCCATAGGAATTTCACTGTAATTCAGGATCACTTAAATACTAATTAAGTTGTCTCTTCAAGGTTATTTTATTATAATGCTCATACAGTTCATGGTGGGGGGGAGGGGGTTGTTGTTTTTCTTTTTTTCTTTCCCCTTCAAAGTAGAATTTGAGCTGATCTGTCAAACTCAAATTAAGGTCCTAAACCTCAGACTCTGAGGACTATATAATAAAAATGATGCAAGCAGTTTTAACTGCTTCAGGGATGGAAGAAGTTAGTACTTCAGCTGAAAATGTTTTGAGTTACACAAGAATCTACTGAAAAGCAGAATCCAAAATACACACCCGCCCCCCCAAAGACCCCTCTGCTTTATTGTCCTTCCAGAAAAATCACAGGATACAAATCCAGAAGTAAGCAAAAATTTAAAATAGAGGGTAAGTCTCCTAAGACTGACAGAGCATCCTAAAAAGAGTAATGATGGGCATATTGAAATAAAGAGATTCAGGACAGAAGAGACAGCAGAGACTAAAGGCTATGTTCCTTTACAGAAGTATTGCAAAGTATTGAGACTCCTTCCAGGCAAGTCAGGAGGAACTCTGGAATCACAGAAATGTTCCATGCCTTTTTCCACAGCTTTTGACTTGCTACACAATGGCCATTATTTAAATATTTGTTTACAATTTTAATTAGCTGATTTATATTTACTATAGGAAGACATAACATGATATGATGAATATTCTTCTAAATACTAGCTGAGCATTTCCAAAAGTATTTAATACCAGGAGTTTCTTACTCTAACTAACCATTTATGTGTAATCCTTGTCATAAAAGTATGTTCCTTGAAACATTCCACCTTGTTTTATTCTTTAGGGGTAGATGGACTAAATAAAATGAAAAATTTACATTAATTTTTTTTCCAATTACTTTTTTTCTCAAAAGCAAAACTTGGCAGATAGATCAGAGGAGGGAAAAACACAACCCTGCAAGCAAATTCCTTCTATTTCATTATCCACAGAATGCTTTGGTTTGTGATCAGATCCTTCAAGGGTCCTAGGTTCCTCCTGTGGTCCTCTCTATTCAGCCTTCAGGCCCAGGTTTTCCCTCTGAAATAAACCTGTTCAAACTGAGTAGTCAATTTGCCTGTTGATCATGCTTGCCCCTTTTGGAGAGAAGTTCTTAAAATCAATTGTTTCATCTTTGCTGATGATTTTACACTGATCAAACTTTTTACCTGCAGACAACTGTCTTTTTGGTGATCATTAGGACTCCATTCTTCCAAGGGAAAAAATTTACTGGATAAGAGACCAAACCCCATATTTATGAATACATTTTCAAATTCAGTGCTTCTGAATGTTGTTTCCTGGGTTTCATTAAGTTATAAAACCACAAAAATACATAGATAATGGCAACACAGGCTCTACATAATCACTAGAAAAAATGTCTTTCAAGCATAGCTGACCTCCAAAAGGAGTATATAGCAAATTAATAGCAGCTCTGTTCTTTCAAATATTTTCTTGTGCCTTCTGCAGTCAATATCACCCTTCTTTGAGTAAAAAACCCAAAAAACATGAAGAAACTGACTTAGTTTAAAGATTTCTTTTTTATCTCATGGGATGAGACTTTTCTACTGGAGGACTATGTAACTTACTGCAGAATATGATATAAGAAAATATTTTTTTTCAAAATAAGGGTGGTCAAGTACTGGAATAGGTTGCCCTGAGAGGTTGTGAAATCTTTGTCCTTGGAGATATTCAAAACTCGACTGAATATGACCTTGAGCAACCTGGTCTAACTTTGAAGCTTGCTCTAACTTCAAAGCTGGCTCTGCTTTGAGAGAGGGGTTGGACCAGATGATCTCCAGAGGTCCCTTACAACTTAAATTATTCTGTTTCTGTGTCAAATGCAGCATTACCTTTTGCAGTCCAAGAAGAGCTTTGTATAACATGAAAGCACAAAATACGTGCTATGTCCACAGCTTCTTAATAGAAAGAACATAGCTTTATAGTGAATCCCTTAGCAGATCCTTTATTCCAATGTTTAAATTTCTCTTTTCCTTATTTTTGTCAATAAAATGGGAATATTATTGTACTTCTGTGAGTGTTTAAATTAAACAGCAAATGAATACAGAGAAGTGATTTATTTTTCTTCTGAAAAAAAAAGAAACATAATAAGTTTTGTTCTTAAATTCTGTTTTCTTACACCTACAATTTTATACACTGGGGTTTTCTTTAATGAAGATTATTTTTATTATCTATTTGAACTTCCAAAGGGCATAAAGACATAAAAAATATATTTACAAGAATTAAAGTCTTTGCATTCCACTGTTTTATCTCTAACTTTATGTATTGAGGAATGGTTGGAAAAATTTTGAACTTTATCCAGCTGCTATAAAAATATAATCTTCAAATCACAGTTTTTCCTGAAACTATAATTTCAGACTGCCAGAGGTCTATGTAACTGATGACTTCTAAGCTGACTAATGAGATTACTAGCAAACATTTTCATAATTAGAAACAACAATTGGCACTTAATATCTGTTCCTTTACTAATATATTTTCATTTAATTTTGTTGCAAGCACACACCTGTTATATAATAGTTATGGTTTGTTTCCTTTTTATTAAAGGAAATTGTATTTTAGAAAGACTGCCTGAATTATCATTTCAAGTGGTCAACAAATATTCAATCCATGACTCTTCAAATTACCGGTGTGATTTGACATTAATTTTTTCTGCTTCCAAATTAAAAAGCTAACAGTACGTAGTAACAGTAAGTAACATAAAATGTCTCTGCCAAACTTGGTCAATAATTGCATAGCATTTACAGCTATAATTAAAATCTTCCACAGTCTATGTTCATACAATATTCTTAGAGGTTAATTTGGTTGATCACTGCAAAATCATTTTCATTTGATATATTTCACTTGTTACAAATTGCACATTAGTTCATTGAAAATGTACAGCATGTCTCAATTTGAAAGTGCTTAGAATTGTAAGTTACAGTATAAAACCAGCTAATTCCTAGTTTCTAATAACTCAAAAAAAAGGAAATAATTTCCATTTTGAAGGCAGTAACTTTAATGAGTGCTAGCATAAGACTGTGAAGGACAGACTCTTCCAAGTATTGGGACTGTCTCATTTAGCTAGGTACGAAGCTGGGGGACTTGCATCCACTGGAACAAGTCAGAAGTCCTAATTTTATGAAAAATAAACATTCAGCACCAGCTCAGTGACTTTCAGGACAGTCCTTCAGCACCTATTTTGATACAGTCCTTGTTATGGAAGTAGGATCCACTGGGGGCAGAGCACAGAGATGAAAAAAAGTGCACTTAAAGAAGATGAAACTGCTTGTTTCCCTTAAAATCCTGGACCGACGTGTGTGCTAGTGCTCAGGACTTTCAAGCCCTGAAGACTGGAAGACAGAAGACAGTAAATTGCTGGAGCCTTTTAGAAACACAGCTGAGATTCAATCTGTGTGAAACATGACTGCTATTATGATTTGGAAATCATAATATTGAAACTCCTGAAAATGTGTTCACACAAAATTTGAGTCATAACGGGAGTAAGCCGCTCTGTCTGAAGTGTTTAATTTGGAAACTATTCTCCATATGGTCCCTTCTGAGTCATCTCAGAGACTCCAGAGGGAGGCTCTGGATTCCCCAGACCTGAGTCTGTGAGTAGTTCATGTCTTTCCACTGGCTGTAGAAGAATTATTATTTCAAGCCCACAATTTCAAGAATGTCAGATCTCATTCCTCTCAGCATTCCTTTAGAGTATTGAGGAATAGATATGCAAGTGGAACAATGTGACATACACAATGAAATTGTATCAGATTTGTCAGATTTTTAGTATTTCTTAAAATAAATTAATTGTCTGATAAACATCTGTAGCCACACAGGAGTAAAAATAAAAGTGGCTCAAGAACACCATGTGTTAATTTTTTACCCTACTCTTCTTCTCTGCGATTTTGGTATAATCTGAAAAACTGTAATAAAAGAAATCACATAATGTACTTAGAAGAGACTACACATTCTCCCTCATCTTCCTTTTTAATAGCTAATTATGAATTTCCAATTACTGTATAAAAATAATAGCACTTTAAGTGCTTGATTAACAGGGGAAAATAGCATATATGTGGAGCAAAAAGGTAATGAAATGCTCAAAAGAGGGCACTAAAAATCTTCTTGGCAAAGGTTACTGGCAAATTTGGACTGTCCAGAAATATTCTTTGTTTACAGTTGCCAGACTTAAGATAAATAATACACAATAGTCCTCTCTCGCTGCAGCACCTCACTGTCTCACGTTTTATTGGCTCAATTGCCATACAAATTTTATAAAGCAGGACCTTATATTCTAATATAAATTTAAAGTACTCTGGGAATTTGTAGACAATCTTGTCATCTTTTGTTTTTCTGAGCTCACAGGACGCTCTTAAGTGCAGGAAGAAAACCTCAGCTCCTGGGTTCTTATCAGTTAAATCCTGGCCCATGGACTGCCCCTCCTTATCCACGGTTCTATGTTCACTGCAGTGTGTGTTTGTACCTATATGCACATATGCACATACATGCTTTTATGTATGCACTCGTTCCCTCAGACTTGACTAAACCACTTTGGAGTTAAACTCTGGGAATATTTGTAGAAAATTAGTGTATTATTTAAAATCCTACTAAAGAAACAATATAGTTAAAAATGACTGTATAAAGGAATTTGTTTTCCTTCTCCTGATGGCTTGGTCCTCCTGCACAGTTTACACTTCTTAATGCAGCTGCTAAAATGCAGCTGATCTGTCCATGTATTTTAAGTGTAACTTGTTTTATTTAGGTGCATAAACCAGGCTGAAACAGAATGGTCACTTAGCAAGCAGAGCAGTCCTTTCTTTCAGGACTTCATCCCGGTGTCAATAACCAAGTTCCCAGAACCAAGTCCCTTTCAAAACATATTCTGACAAAGCATTACAAAATTTCCCTCCTGTCTTGTACTTCTTCTCTATACTGTCTACTTCCCCTCGGAACCTGGGCTGAGAAAAGACCAGTATCTAGGTCCACCAGAAACTAATAATATTTACTTTATGCTGAAAATAATACTTTGAAAATTATACTTAAGAACAGATTTTTATAGATACTATAAACAAAATTTTTTACCTTGAAGGCTAATTTATGATAAGATTTATGATTATCCAATTAAGGAACAGAAAGCCAGTGCCATATATAAAGTTAAATAAGTTGTCATTGACATAAGAACATCTAGTAAAACAACTAGAGAGAGGACATTTTTTCATTTGTTTAGTTTATTAGAGGCCTCCAGTTGTAACTATATAAAAGTATATCACATAAACCAAATTTAAATATTCCTATGGAAATACACATATAACTGAAGATTTTTCACTGGAAAATATTAACACCAAGTTAATACTAGAAAATTGTAAATTTCTTCACTACTGTATCAATTCATGAAGGAAGTGTATTTTCTGCTATTCAGCTCTTAGAAAAACTAAACATATTACTATAGCAAAAGATTCTGAAGCAGTTCTGTCACAGTCCCTGCTGTTTACCTGAAATAGGTAAGCTGCCTTCTCTGAGTAATTCACCAGTGTAAATATAGAGCAATCACTTCTTTTTTTTAAAGATTCTCTTCAACTGATTATTAGTTTTTGGTTTCTCATATGGTTATTGCTGTAATGTAAAAAGAAATTACAGATAGGTGGAAATTATGCAATACAGCTATAACCACAGTGTAAAGAAAAGACCAAAGATATCATCAATATCTTGATGTAGATGTAGAATACTTTTGTAGCCAAGGTCCCTTGGTGAGCTCCTGTCTACAGAAGAGGAGTTTACTGTCAGACCAGACATATTCCCTGCCCGCCCTCGCGCTCTTGCAGCCTGACGGAGATAAAACGAGCTGAGCAGAGAAAGGGAAGGGAAGCAATTGAAAGGGGCGGGGGGGGG